>VDFB02335055.1:0-209713 GCA_007258455.2 Sequoia sempervirens | reverse complement strand
AGATCATGTTTTTCGTATTGAAAAGATAATATATTAGATAAATTAGAAGCATGTAAATAGTGAATAAGGTATAAAACTTTTCCATAGAGTTGACCTATTTCACACATGATTTCAATTGCAAAAAAGATTTATTTTGTTTAGCTATTTAGCAACTACCAATTATGTTCAATTGTTGCTTAAAATATATTAAGTTCCTTGACTAGTGTATTGTCGACTGAATTACTGGCTTAATTTGAACTAGAGGTATCAAAGTCTATTATAAACTGTATGTACCAACAAACACAATCATGACATCAAAAATTCAGGCTCAAGACAAGATCCATCATTTTAATCTTTCTAATAGACACAAATCATCATAGATGGATACTACACAACATGTTACTCATCTCTTCGAGTTCGTTCAAGATCTTGATCAAGGTGGCTGTAGAAATACACCATGCAGAGATAATGAGCCAGTTTGTGCATACGCTCCAACAAAACCCAAATATGTCATGGCCCCAACAAACAAATCATTTGGCATTCAAAATCCCCTCAAATCTAGGTAAAATTTGCATCCCTACCTTTGAAGGAAAGATTGATGCAGCTGCCATTGACATTTGGGTTTTAAATTCAAAAAATATTTATTTGTCAATAATTCTCAAATTTAGAAAAAAGCACATTTGCGTTCTAATAACTGAACCCCATTTCCAAAAGTGTTTAGGAGGCCAGCTTGCTAGACAAGGAAGAATCAGGAGAGCTCCACTTCAGTAATGGGAAGGTGAATCCCACCTAGGATGACTTCATGGAGGCCATCAAATAAGGCTTTTTCCTAGAGATACATATAAAGAAATACACATCCATTGGAAACTACTGTGATAGGACATATCAATACAAGACTATGTCAATACTTTTTGAGTTGTCTACAAACTCGACATAAGGACCCTAAGAAGCATCAGGTCCTCAGTATCCCAACAATATTCTTCACTACATCTAGATAGTGATGGCATTTCTAAATATCAAAACCTTGGAAACTTCCTGCTGTTCTGCAATGAAGATTGGAGAGAAATTCAGGCCTAAGGTAAGAAAGACTCATTTGTAGGTGTCAAGCCAAAGGAAGACAACAATAGGTTCACAAGAAAGCAACAAAGCAAGGATTCTTTGTCTTAGAAGAATGCATCAAGGAAAGGTGGCAAAAAGACCCAAAAGGATACAAGCATGTGAGTGAGACCCACAAGAGCTTCTGACATAATCAAAAGGACTTTCACACCAAAAAGGCTTTCCTTGCAAAGTCACAGGAATTGTAGATAGACTCTACATCAATACTTGCAGATCCATTCAAACAAAGAGGTAGAGAAATGATCATTGATGCAGACCCACATGCCACCATTGCTATTACAAAGGTCATGTGATCAGATGATGACGAACACCTATCCCACTCATTGATGTGGGTGAATAGAAAGGTCTTGCTTTTCTCTGTAGATAGTGTAAGATAGAAAAACCCGACCTCTGCCAGGACAGTCACTGTTGAACTAGAAAATAACACCTCAACTACATCCATATGCAATTGGATGGGTGAGTCAGGGCAGAGACTCCCACGTTAGTTAACAGTGTTCTTTGTCCTATTCTATAGTACTCTTCAAATATGAAGTGGTCTGCAATGTGGCACCCCTGAACATTTGTGATGTTCTGTTGGACTAAACCTTGGAGCATCATTGTCAAAGTAAACAACAAAAAATACAGAAAACCAAAATTAAATCCTACAAATCCAATGTATCTAATTATTGTGAAGCAATATTGACATGCACTTGATCAGCTAGGTCATTCATCCTACTCATCATCAGACTTTATGAAGAAAGATCACAACAATTAAATGCTACAGCATCAACTTTGACAGTATAACGGAAGCAAATGGACTAGATTATATCAAGATACAAATATGTGTCCACATTACCTATAGATGTGTGCCCAAGTAAAGCATTTGATTGATCTCATCCTTGGAACACCATCGCCAAACAAGACACTTTATAGGTAACCAATTCTAGAGAATGATGAGATAAAGCATCAGGTTTAAGAGCTGATCTAAAAGGCCACATGTGGCCTAGTAACTCACCTTGTGGAAGCCCAATTTTACCCTGCATAAGAGGGATGGAATGTGGCAACTCTACATTGACCATCAGACCCTGAGCAATATTTACTGTCAAGAAAAGTTTACAAGCATGTACACTATTGTAGTAGGGTACCATGAACAAACAATATGAATAACCACTGCAGTGGTGGCATAGATTAGATAAATAGGCAACATAAATCATCAATCTGTTAATTAGGGTTAATTAAGAAATGTGTGGTAGCACCAGCAAGGGAAGGTATCCTATGCCTACCCTTTGAATTTATTTAAAACCTCAATCAGAAGCTTTTGTGGAGTGGGTACAGCTAGTACTAAACAAAAGTGAATAGAAAAAAAAGAAAAGCATTATGAAAAGAACCAGTAATATACCTGATTCAGGAAACACCTGTGATGAAACATTGCGCGGATACCCAGCAGGGACATTAAACTGGACAATAAGGAAAACATATTAATCAGTAATTACAACAGAAACAACAAATTAGCAAAAGGAATATGACTGCCTTAAAGTCAAACAATTTTAACTTGAAGCATTATTTTTATCACTTATATATAATATATGGCATTGACATATTGCCTATGATCATCATAATAAAATGCAAAACGGAATTTAAAAATCCCTTGCATAATAGAAAAGAAAAGACAAATACTTCATTTCAGAAATAGATGCTAAATACCCTTCATCCAAAGATCATTGTGTAGCCAACTATTGTTTCAACTCAGAGATTTTTCTCCCTTTGTGCTTTTAAAGCATACATCTCCTATTACAATAAAAATCCATAAGAATACAAGGGAAACAAGTAACTACTTTAGGAACCTTTTCCCACATTCGCAAGGGGCACTAACATGTTAAATTTGATCCCCACATTTATAAAATATGCATCTTGTTTGAATACATGCATTCAACAGCGTGGAAATCCAACTTTATCTCTATAAATGAATAATTGATTCATGCCCATGAAAAGTTACTCTGCATCTACATAATTAGAGGAAAGAGAAATCAACTTATTTCACAGATATGCAACTCTTATATAGTGGAATTATTCAAGTCACTTAGCAGATTGAATTGGAGCAGCACAATACAAAGGCAATCACATTTAGCTGAAATCCATAAACAACTTTTTTATTGAATTGTTTGTTCCCTTTACACGAAATGGAAATGTGAAAGGTTGACATTCCAGCAACACCTGGAAAGGAAATGATAGGGAAACATTTATGCACAAAATATAGAAATTAATAATATATAATTATAAACAAAAGACATTTTTTTCATTTTTTGGGTATAAAAAATTTTAAATGATAAAAAGGGTACATGCACAAAATGGTATTCTCACCCCTGGTTTCACAAATCAGATTTCCCATCTATGAAATCTTGGTTCAGGCTCCAGCAAATCAGAAATCTTGCTGCAGCAATAGCATAACACATTTTTTAGCAGCAAGACCCAATGCATTCCAACAACTAACCCTTCTCAAACTTCCCTAACAAGATGTCAATAATTTGAGATGAATGTTTTAAGTTTTAGGTTATTTTTCATGCTTTGTTCTTTGAATCCCAGTGAGTGTGAGTTGGGTGGAAGGCTAGTGGTAGTTTAACTCAGGAGGGGATTTAGTCAAATTAGTTATAATTTAGGATTCTAATCTGTTTGTTTATTTAAATGGAAGGTTTTTTGCTCTCCATTATGGCTCACGCCCTAGCATTTGCATCTAGTTTGGAAAAGGTTTCAAGGGTGTTTTAGGATCCATTTCTATTTCAGAATGACAAAACAATGAAATGGGAACCCCCTAAGTCCTTCAATACAACTTAGCATCTTATCAACAACACATCATTCATTTGCCAAACTAATTTGCTGAGCCTAAGTTCAAGAACCAAACTTTCGTGAATAACCAACAAGTTTAGATGTTTTGACTACAGGCACATCATAGTATTAAGATCATGTGACAGCCAATTTTTTCCTAGACCCTTAGTCTATGTATTAGTTAGGAAAAATATTATTTTATGTTTATGTCCATGTAATTAGGGTTTGTCTTCCCACTTAAGTTCAAATTGAGGGAAAGCCTTATCCATTGCATCTGTTGATATCAATCTAATACAAAGAGATGTCATTTGTAAACTCTATAGTATAGTAATCTAGTAGTTACAACTTCAAGAGCAAATCCCAAAAGCATATACAACACACAAATAATTGAAAAAACAAACCTGGCACCTTTTTCAAATAAGGGACTCAGAATATACCTACCAAGGATAATATATACCAGAGATCTCTCTGAAGTTGTGCCAAAAAATTTCATAGATAGGATGATCCTGAGAAGTTAATTGTTTGGATTCTAGACAACAAGCAATAACTCCCTCTTGTGTTGAACAAAGCTCAGTAATTGAAATGGAAGAACACTATTTCAAACATCTCTTGCAGGAAGTCATAAAGATTGGAAAACATGTCCTAAAATTGAATGGGGATCTGAGTGTGGGCTCAAGTGACTATTGGATACCCACCATAAGAAAACTAAAAAGGGAACCCTCCTATTAGGAGATATATCTTTAGTATTTTCAAATAAGTGAGTTACAAATGATTAATATTTATAATGGCTAGGCCAATTTATTTAGTATTTTCTCTTATGGTGAAGCTGATTGGCATCATGTACTTGACTAGAGTTACCACCAAAAAGAGCTTAGACTGCAATCCTAACATGTCACTACATCCTCAAGATGGATTATGTGGTGTTACAGGAAACATCAATCTCAAAAATCTGACAATTTTTTTCTCAAAATTGTTTCTTTAAAACTAGTAATTTTGACTAACCGAAAACAAAATATTCACAAACAAACATAGTCAAAACCAATGCTCATGTATGCCAAGTAAATAACATAACTAAAACATACCATGCTCTATCAATAACAATTGTACATTTAACCTCACCATACAACTTGGATGGCATCCTTGTTGACAAAGACATTAAGAATTAGCTAGGGGTTGAGTAGCATCTTAAGAAGTACAACCAATATCCTATATAATTTTTTATGATGTTTGCCACAACTCGCTCACTGCAACTATAGAAGTAACTTAAAGTCTTCCACCATAAAATATCATCAAAACAAAAATGCCATCCATTAATTTGTGCCTGAGGTTGACTTTGATGGGTTTGGGGAAAAGGACCCAAAAAGTTTCCATTGGTTCTTTCTCCCAAATATCACGCCAAAACCAATCTCTTCTCTAAAAATATTTCATTAAAACCAAAAAAAATGATGGCATTCTTGTGTTGACATTATACATCCATTGCTGAGTTGTTGACATCCTTCCCAACATCCCCTAGTCTCTCGACATTCAACCTTATCCTAACGTACATGTTTCTCCCATCATCCAACTTTGTTCAAACATAAAAACTTTTCCTTTTTCCATCAATGTTAAAAGTTGGTATTTGACAAACTCCAATTTAAAATTGTCTATTAAATATCAATTCCTAGGATTTGAGGAAACTCATTCCCATGGTCCAAGAATTAACTTCCAATGTCCCAAGAACAAAAGAAACATTTCAACATCCGAGATTGAACATTTGGCTTCCATTTTTCCCACACACAACTTCATCTAAATCCTAACATATAAGAATCGATATCCTCTTTCCATCTTCCAAAAATCCCAACATCTTATTGACACCATTCCCTGAGAACTTTAGGATTGGAATCTTTGGATTGAGTCTTCATTTGCTTTCTCCTTGACATTTATGCTTTGACTCCAACATTCATGCACTTATTGAACCTCAAAGAATGTCTTTTCTTTCTCCCAATTCAAGCTTTGTTTGTAACCAAACTTGCACTTTAATTTTAAGGGTGTGTTAACAATAAAAGGCTATCATATAATTTATCTTCTCATTATCATATTTTGTGTCTTTACTCAAGTTTATTGTGTTGAAAGTGGAATTGGTAACTTTACCAAAATATTCTTTGAATTGGCATCCTCATTTCTCTCTTTTTTCTTGCCCAAAAAGGTGACTTGGACTCCATCTTGGTCTCTCTCATTTAATTCAGTTTCCATGACTGTATTCATGGCAATTTTTACATGTCATTTAACGTATTGCTTCTAAAACAACAATCTTAAATATTGCCTTTAAAACAACCACCTTTCTTTCTCACATAATCATGAATGTGCATAAATTTTTGTGTCTATCTAGGTTCTTGAAGTCATTTCTAAGATAAAAATATTTTCTCATGTCATGCTCTTTTTTAGAGAAAAATTATTTTATTATTCTACTGAACTTGAATGGCATATCTATTAAATAGAGAGAATGTTTTCTTTCACCATTATTATATCACAAACAGCATGCAACTCTGTTTTTCAAGCATATCAATTAAGAACTCAAACTACAATTCCCTCTATGCACCTACGGCATTGTCATCCCCAAAATCCCTCTACTAGACTTTGATACTAGCTAATGAGGACTCAATAAACTAATTTACAAATCTGAAACTAGCTAAATAAAACAAAATCTCGACCTTTTGGTTGAGTGCCACAGATCAAGAGCAAGTTTTGTGAGGTAAGAATTGGAAATATAACTGCAGTTGTCCTTGGGAAACATCATTCTACTACCTTGCTATGTATCCAGCTGCTCAAAGAAGGCCTAGAGGAGGATAAACTATTAAGGTTCGCTAAGGAAAAGGTATGGCTGAACTGGGATAATTTGAGCTTTGGAAAGTATAGAACTGAAATTGGAGAGATCAAATTGACAAAGGAAACAATATTGTTAGTAAAGGAGCAACGGAAGCAAGTTAAAAATGCTCTTCTATGGTTGGGATAGAGAATTTGTAATGTCCCCTTCTCATCAGTGATCAGCTTAGTAGTTCATTAGCCTATTCCGGAGGCCCTTAGGCTGGATTGTGGTGAAATCAGGGTTTCCTTGCTTGGAGGTTTGTGGCTTTTTTCTTGGTGTTTACTATTTTTAGTAAATACTAATTTTGGTAGTGGTTTAGTTGTCAATCCTTCAGTTCATTTTTTTTTGGAGCAATGCTTGGGTTTGATTATTGGCTTTTTTCAAAAGCATTATTTTGGTGAAAATTGGAAATAAAGGCATTAATGTTCTATTTTTCAGTTGACCCCATGGCCTAGTGGAATAACTTATGTTGTTTTAAAAAGGTGGGTCATGAAGGGGTACGCCCTCATGAGGAGTTTGATTATTTTTTTAAAATTGTTTTATTGCCTTGAAAGTGGGACGCCACCTTGAGAAGAATTATGAAATTTTGGAAATTTGAATAGTTTCTTTGTGACTTTTGGCATACCTTGGTGGGCATTGAAGAGTCATCTCTTTCTCTTTAAAAATGAAGTTTTTCTCTAGCTTTTGGCATCCATGAACTTATACTATTGTTATGCTGTCGGAATGACATTGTGTTTTCAACTTCGAGGAAAGCTTAGCTCCTAGCCTCTTGTCCAATTTTGTGTTTGAAAGATAACACCTAGTTGGCTATTTTGCTGCTTCTCAAATCAGACTAGCAGATTGAGCCTCACAGTTGTTGCATTTTTGAGTTTTTTCCAGATTTCAAGTTGCTGGTTTCTACACAGTTGAAAGTCGACTTTGTATCCAACACCTTGTATGATTTTAATCTTGTTATGGGCATTCAAGAATATCATTTCTAAGGTGATGGCGACCCTTTCTAGCAATTTCCAAATTTTTATTTGAAGTCTTTGATTTATTCTAGCAAAATCGCCCTTGCTAGGGGCCGTACCATTTTGTGTGCCTTGGGAATTGTGCAATGGAGTTAATGGTTATCTTTTGAGGCTGTTTCTTCATCATGACATGGGCGCCTATCCTCTAGGGGTTCACTGCACTTGATTTCACTCAATTCGGAGGTAAATTGATTAAGTTATGAGCATTTCATTGATTCCCAGGTTGTTGGTTTACGGTTTCAGTTTGTTGGTTTTAATTATCAAACCTCATAAGAATCAGATTTTGGTTTCATTTTCATTGTTTGAGAGCTTTGTAAATTGAGAGAATCATTCTTCACATATTGGCTTTGTTCTATCATTGTAATACTAGTAAATTGCAGATTATTTTGATTGTAAGGTTGTATATTAGTACTACTAATCCAACCATTTGTTATTGCTGCATTTACTTGTAATTTCTAAAGCAAACATTAATTACCCCTGGATGGTTTACCGCCAGTGTGGAGAATAAGCTTTGTCTCTCTCATTGTACCCACTGAAAAAGTGGAGAATTCCCACTCTTGAGTGGATGCCCGCCGCAGTGGATGAATTAGATAGTTTGAATCTTCATGGCTGGTTATTCGTCTAAGTTTACTTTCAGTTTGTAATAAGTACTCCATCATATGTTAGCACCTCACCTTTCAAAGGATCTTGTGTGCACATTCTTGGCGTTGAGTTATTCATACTTCTAATTGAATTCTTATTACAGTTGTTGAGTTATTCGATCCTAGGGATCCTCTGACCATATGCCTGCCCCTCTTCCTTAAGTGGTTTTAGGGCGCATTCTTGGTTAGAGTTGCTTTGATAGAGTTTTGGTTTTGGCGCTAACGCTAATCAAGTTGGCCAAGTGTTGGTTGCTGTGTAAAAATTTTGGCAAAAAATTGGTTAGCATATTTTAGAATTCTAGAGCTTTCCTAGTGGGAAGTTTCCTACCACACAAGCCTCTCCCAAAATGCAGCTCAATACACACATATAAACACTTAAGGAAGCTACTAGAACTGTGAGGGTCGAAGATAGGGTAAATGAAGAGATCAGGAGGTGATATGCTCAAAATTAATTGTTTCCAATGTCCATATAATCGAGTTAAATCACCAATTTCCAGAGAGGTTGATTTCAAAACCACTATGACAACTACACAACCACTACAGCAATTACACGATCCAGTAGGGCACACCCAAGACCATCACCATGGTTTGATGAGAAGTTGCCAATTTTTATTGAAAATTAGCAAGGGTCACACGATTAATGCTAGCAATGTAATAGATTGGCTCTACTTTCTTTGTAATTTTGACAAACGTTTGACAAAATAGCCAAATGATTATATAGGCAAGGAAACTGACTATTCACTTGTTTCAAAATAAGATAATAACTACGTTGTACCCAAAACAAAATTTTTGCTTCATTAAGGCATTTTGATTAAAATGGTCTAAATCTTGTAAAATTGTTGTCAAAAGTCAATTTTAGGTCAAACAAAGCATGGGCTTTTTGTGGGTTTAATGTCTAGAAGATACTGGAAAAATTTGAAAAATTTGAAAATTAGGGTTTTTGGGCCCTTATTTTTAGGAAAGACCCTAAAAATAGGATCTTTCCAGAATTGACTGAAAATAATTTTGATTGGCATATTTTACCTCACGATCACATTGGTGAAGTCAAAATCAAGAAAAAGTCAATTTAGCTCTGGTGGGTCTATTTCACTTTTTCAGGAGAAAAGTTAGGACCTCCGAGGTCAACAATGGCAAATGGCCAAATACCAGGTGTCGAAATCTAAGCCTCAAACACTCCAACGAAGATTCTATGGCGAAAGATGTTCAAAACAATGCTTCGTGACTAAGGGGATTTTGAAGTGGAGAAAATCATCAAAAAATTTCTGACTCTAGAAATTAAGGAGCACTTGCTAGCTAGGGGCAACCTAGCTTTCTAAGGCTCAAATCAACTTTTTGAGGTTTGTCACTTCCAAGAAGTCTTCTCCGGAATTCTTTTGGCTTCACGAAGAGCCTACCAGTCAATCCAGGAGATCTGTCTAACGCCCGAATTTGGAGATCAAATGAAGAACGGAGGAAGATGAAGGGAAATGAAATTAGTCAAAATTTGACTAACACTGATGGGGAAAAACAACCCCTATAGCCCAAGGGCTCCCAAACTTTTGAGGCACCTAATGTTACCTTTTTAGCAAATGACATCTTAAGATGTTTGTCTCAAACTTGATCAGGCTTCGCAACAAGTCCATCAACGGATTAATCTGAGTTGCCAAACTGTCGGAATCAAGAGTCAAACAGAAGGAATTAGTCATGATCAAAATGTGAGTTCAGAGCACAAAAGTGCCCCTACTGGCCAGGGGCGCCTAGGGTTTTAAGCCCTCAAATGCAGTTACTGGGGTTTGCTCAAATGTTCATCCTGTTCAAAATTCTTCGAGCTTTCCATTGCATATCTCAATCTAATCAAAGGAATTGTTAGTAGCTGACAACTGCAGATTGAACGAAGAATAGAGCAAGTTGCAAAAATGGCTAAGTTTGGAAATAAAAGCACCCTTGCTAGCCAGGGGCGCCAAAGATTTTGACTTACCAGATGAGTTTTTTAGGGTTTGTGCCCTCTAGGAGATCATGTTCAGAATTGATCCCTCCACAGTGGACCTGTCAGCCAACTTAGGAGATTTGTCAAGTGTCGGGGAGTGCAAGCTGAAAGGAGGTCAAAATCAAGTTCAAAATGGTGAAAATCCTTGAAAATTTGACTGTCTAATGAGAAAAAGCGCCCCTGCTGGCCAAGGGCGCCCAAAGTTTTGATGGCTCAAAAGTCAAAATTAGGCTTTGCAACCTCAAGAAGCTCCTTTTCAGTTTTGATCCTACTCTTTAACGAGACTGTCAACTAGTTTGTTGGATTCATCAGTCATTCAGAATCAGAGATCAAACATAGGATTCAGTGACATTTGCAAAGGCTAAAAAATAGGAAATTTCAAAAAGTTTCTGAGTCTGAGAAAGTTGGCACCTAAAGCCAAACTTAAAAGATTTTTGAAACTAAACTGCATGCTTTGGCTGCCCTATAATGGAGGGATTTTTGAACTCAACTTAAAATAATAATAAAACTTTAGTTTCACCTCCAAATTGAACTGCAAATGACTCCATCTTTCTTGCATGAGGCGTATTTCTTCTTTGCATGTTGAGTGGTGCCCACTTTAGGGTTTTATCTTCATTCAGTTAACTGAATTGAGGTCCAATGAAGTTATTTCATCCTAAATTTAGGATTTTACTGAAGGTGACGCCTTAATTCATGAAATTTATTTATTAAAGCACTTGAGCGTCCATTTTCTTCATTACAGGTTGAAGGAAAACACATATTTTCTTGTTCAAGCAAGATTTGAAGGCACTACAAGTGATATTTTTCAGTGTTCTTCATAGTTCGAGGTCCAGATTGCTCAGAAGGATAATTTTCTAGATTCTATCTTTTCAGCACATGCTTGGCAGACTTCATCAGATTAGTTAGAAGTCGATTTTCTTGAAGATTGATAGACGCAAAATATAATTTCTATCTTCTCCCCCTCACATTTGTTCTATCATTGTCTTAGGTTTTCTCTCACATGTCAAAGTAAGCAACGGTTTTTCACAATTTTGGCGATCTAGATTTGTTCAGCACAGCATTGGCAACAAAACCCATGTTCCAAAATTTTTCGAGAAAATTGCCCTGATACTTCTCACTTTTTGAAGTACTGTGCTGTTTTCCAAAGATTCTTTTGCATGCTGGTGAAAAAGTCAAATTTTCAAAAATGAAGAAACTAGGTTTGATCAACACATTGGCGGCTACAAAACCCATATGCAAGATTTTTTTGAGGAAAATTGCCCTTGGTCCCCCTACTGCTCCTGCAACTTCTATTACTGAAAAACTCTTGCATTCTTAAGGAAAAGTCTATTTTTCAAGTTTCTGATTATCTAGCTTGGCTTAGAATCATTTTCTCCACAAAACCCATATCTCAAAAAAATTCGTAAAAATTGCCCCTCGATAGGCTATTATTAGCCTCGTCAAAAGCAATTTTTAGCCTTTTCAAAAATTCAGCCAAACATATCCGAGTTCACAGTCAAAAGTCTAGTTTTTCAAAATGCAATTCAATCCAATTGAATACAAGATCAAATCAGTCTTGATTCATGATTTCTTGAAAACTTTTGACATTGACTTGTGCCATGTTCATCCAATGACAAATTGAGCACATTGGAAGGTGTTGATAGTACTACAATCAAGCATCTTGATCGTTGTGGGTTGCTGGCAGCAGCTTCTATTCCCATCACAGTGTCAGATCTCTAGTTTGTCATTGCATGCATCAAGCATTATGATTCTTCTACATGACAAATTCGATCAGAAGATGGGCGAGTTGTTTGTAGCCTCAAGCCGAGTTGTCAAGACCAATATGCTTTTCTTGGACAGCAAGAGGATGCGGAAGGTAGTCCCAGTTTCAGAGCCGCTAATTGTACATTCTTCACTACCTTCCAAGGGGAAATCCAAAGTCAAGACCATAAGCAATCTGCCCGAAGGTGTCAGGATTAGCGGAAAGACGAAGAATTTGAGAGGAAACACAAGTCAAAGAGTTTCTACAAAGATGGTTGAAATTAAACAAAATGTTGTCAGTGCTCTCAAGCTCGTAAGCAAATTCATCACACAAATCTCATGCCATTATCTTCATGATGATGGTACCTACATTGATCTCAATGCCGTACAAGCAGAATTCCAGAGTTTGGTTCGTGATGGTTTAGATGGTGATCCTGTGGCGTACAAGTTGAATCATTTTTCCATGATGTCAACAAGTTTTGACAAGGCAGCTGAGGACGTCAAAGAATGTCTGAGATTGATCACAGATGGAGAGAAGATGTTCAGCAAACAATCTTTTATTTTGGATAGCATCAAAGTGCCTGAAGAAGATGCAGTTAATGATTTCCTAGAGGAGATCATTGCTCATGATGGCTTGGAGTATGTTACCCTCATTTTTGGCCATTGAATTTTTTTAAAATTTCCCCTATCAAGTGTTGATTAAGCCTATGATGGTTAAATTTATGAATCATTTATCAACATTGCTTTTGTAGTTTGATGCTAGATACTACACACAAATCATCACCAAGCCTTTGTATTTGATTATCAAGGGACTAGCTCCATGGGAAATGAAGAACAGACTGTACTTATGCCAAGGTACCATTACAATAAAATCTTGTGCAACCATAAATGGATCTGAATTGCTTATACATAGGGGTGCCTTGTTTTTGAAGTTCATTAACAATAATGAATAATCTAACTGCAATGCAGATTTGCAACAAAAGATCTATACCGAGCAAGGTTAGACATGATTAAATAGACATTTTACCATCAGCGGATCCATCATTGCATATCATTAATCTCCTAACCAATATCGAAAGAGATTGAAAGGCACTCGGTGGCTTTAGTTGAGCTTTTTGAAGACACATTCCCAGTGCTATGATTGAGATTATAAGAATGATTTGAGATTATCGAAGAGTTTTATAACTCCATTCCACCGACTGAAGAAATTGTTTATCATTCACGGGCTATCCAAAAGAAGAGAAAACACATTATATGCTACGATACATATGTTGCGGTCTCTGAAGGCGGAGACTGGGTCGCTCGTAAAGGGGCGGCCGACGGAAGGGTTCCCACTATTGAGAAAATGAATAGAAAGGTTGGTGTAATAAGCCTTCACTTTGTATGAGACAAGAATACTTGTCACTCCATTAACAAAGATAGAGTAGCAATGCTTGAGCTGGCATTGTTTTGAGCAAGTACTCGAACTTAGGCGGTGTATTATAAAGTGTTGGCGTTTAAATTCGTACCTCTGGTATGCGTATTTGAAACGGACAGCTATGCACAAATAAACTGCTCTTCAAATTAGGAGGGGAAGCTCCCTCTTGCTGATGGTGTTCGAAAGAAAGTAAACTAAAACTAAGTTGCCTATCTTTTTGATCAACTTAGAGCACAAGGTTTATTAAACACAAACGCCGCAGCTGAGATTTTCTGTTTTTAAGACCTTCAACTACGACTAACTTAAACTAAAGACGTTCCTAACCTCTCAAGTAATATGCAGAGCGAGAGAAGCTAGAAATTAACAAGGTAGATTTTTTGACAAAATACTTCAATAATCTCTCTCAACAAACACCTACACACTTCACTGTAAGTTGAAATCAAGATCATAAAAGTAGAACATAAATAACGGAAATCTGAGATTTTGGATCAAGGCAAAGGAGGCTCATGATTTTATTACTCAAATCTCTGGAACAAAACTCTCTTCTAACATGCCTGGAACAAGAAATTGCAGCTAAAGAGGCTTGCAATCTTATTCTTACACACTAGAATCAGCAATCACATTAACTCCTTGTTGGCTAAAGAGGCTCAACAATTTGCTATCACAACACAATTGAACAATACTTGAGTAACAAATAGAAGGCACAAGAGGCTCAACGTTTTGTTCTCACTAGCACGGTTAAAGAAACTAATGAGCAAAGGCTCTTATTTATAGAGAAGCAAAGGAGTAGGGAACCCTAAAATCTCCTTGCTTTCACAATCTAGGGCTTGCTCAGCAAGCAAGCTTTATTACTAAATCTAGAAAGAAGATAACATCTAAAACCCTAGAAAGCAAAAAAAGCGGGAAACGCCAACTATTACATTCTATCTTCTTTCTCTTCTCAAAGAATGGATAAGAATTATTCCAAGAATAGAAATAAAGCTTCTAGAAGAAAGCTGCTTTAAAGCTCGATCACATCTGCTAGGAAATTAGAAACTATGTCCTGGTTCGGTGCATCTATGCCATCAATAGCAAAACACCGCTTTTCTAGAATATCTTCAGCATCTGCAATAGACCTCAGGAAATCTTCGACCTCATTGGCCGCTTTTTCGAACTTTGCTGACATCACCGAAATATGCCCTATCCTTCCGCCAACTGGATTGCAACTGCGAACAACACTCTGAAACTGATCCTGCACTTCACCAAGCCCGACATAGGAACCATCTTCAAGACTGTATTGAGAAGGAATCTCTGTGATGAACTCACTGATGAAAAGAAGAGCTTCAATCACCCTTTGCCTGTAGACGATGAATTCTTCGGATATCCTCTCATAAGTTTTAACTTTGAAAACATGACGCTCTCTCCAAGCAAGGATTTATCTTTTGTGTTCTTTTGAAACTGCTGAACCATAGGCTGTCTAAATCAGCAATGATGATCTCATGCCTTGGTCTTACTTCAACCAGTGTTTGCTCAAACCCTTGAATAACTTGACGTAGCTCGTGAGCGTTTTCTCTTAACTGGAACATCCGTGCCAAGATCTCCCTTCCTCTGACAATGAAACTCTCGATCCATTCTTGAGTTTCTTTCCCACATATGACCAACTGTCTCAACTGATGATGATCAGCTGGTGTCTCTAAAATCTAGGGCAGCAACTGGGTTGCCTGTGAAGAACCATGGACAAGGTTAGAAATGAAGAGCCTGAGCTGCTGATTTTCAGCCTTGAGGGCTGCCTTGTCTTCTCCATCCTTAAGCACTCTTTCTTGAAGGTTTTCGGACACAACTTTGAAAAGACTCAAATCCACATGTCTGGTATTTCTACCAAGATTAGCCTTGACCATGACGAAGTCATCCATATTCACCTCATCCCTATTCTTGTCTTCTGGGGGCAATGCAGTCTCCATGACTATCTCTTTATCAGGATTCCTATCAAAGTGAACTTGCTTCTTTGATTTCTTCTTAGGAGGTTCCTGATAGATGTTATCGAGATCATCAACACTCACCTGATATGAAGGACTTCTCCTAACCCTTCCTAAGGAGTTCTCAAGCCAAGACACAGTAGTATCTTTACTAACTTCCTTAGGAGGTGCAACTGTAACTTCCTCATCATCTTCAATATCAAGGTCGATGTGAATCGGTGAAGAACCTGTCAAAGGTACAGAAACATGTGTTGAAGGCAGCTCCTCCGCTTCTTTCTGAGGTACGGGCTCGTCAGGAGGAGTTTCTGAATCAATTGTAGGCTGCTCCTGTATGACTATACCTGAGAAGTCTAACCTTCTTCTTACATTTTTATTCGATCTACTACCTTTGACGCCTTCTTGAGACTGACTTTTACCCTTTCCTTTTGATTGGGCTCTGGAAGAAGAGGGAATTGTCCTTGGCGGCTCTGCTGCTGGAATGGAGTTTTTCCTCTTAAGGATCAAAAAAACCTTGCTATGCTAAAGGACTTGTCTTGTCCTGTCTTCTACTGAAAGGGATTCTTTATTTGCCCAATTAACCTGTGGAAGGGGTTGATCCTCTATTCGCTTCTGAGTATACATCGGGAGAAGCACATCCTCGTCATCATCCGATAACCCTTCTATGTCTTCATTCAAGCAGTCCTTCATCTGGTGGAGAGAGAGCCTGCTATAACTACGCCTCCGCACCTCGAACTCATCTGTACAATTAGCCCAAAAATCTTCAAGGGTGGATATATGATCATAGTTCTTCTCAAGCCGGCCAGCATAGACACCATGAGGATCAAATGATCGTCTCTCGCTGTAAGACTTGAGGCCAAGTTTATCTAGCTCATCTCCCATTGTCTTTGCATCTGTAGCAGTCCTGCATGTGTAGATTCCCAACCCTAATGGAAACTGAAGGGAGGGTGTCACGTCTCATACTTTGATGCTATTTTGACCATGACTTACTTTGATGCTATTTTGACCATGACTTACTTTGACGCTGTTTGACCATGACTTTGTGGGATTTAATATACGAATTATGATACGTGTTAGAGCAATATAATATACTACAATGCTTTGGTGTATGGAAATGTAGAAAAATAATTGTTTTCTTTCAGAATTATGAGTGCATTTTATACAAAATAGGAATGTTGATTTAATTATTGTTTAAATTTATATTTCTATATTGGTTACTAATACACTTTCGTTTTTGCACGCCTGAGTGCATTTGAGTTGCAGGTGATCGAAGGCCAAGAGTGTGATTGAGGAAAAGAAGGTTAGCTTCCCGACAGGGTAAAAGAGGAGAAGCTCTCGATTACGCACACACCACGTAAAATCATGTAGCTGCATTAGGTCATGTCTGTTTTCAATATGATTGTTTGAAATTGATTAGCATAGCAAAATTAAAATATAGTTTAATTAACCATAAAAATTGTGAAGAGAATATGGTTTATTCTATTTTAATTTATCCCATTTATTTTTGTGCAATAAAAAGGAAAAATCTGATTTTAAAAGAAATATAATATATAGGAAATTAAAAAAACAAAAAAAACAAAACAAATAATAAAGTAAAAATATTATGTTTGCATATAATGAAATAATTGGTTTGTATAAAGGGGAGATATTTCTGTTTGCATATGGTTATTTTTCCAAAATAAAGAGGAATGAACAGCCCGAGAGAACTTTGGGCTCTGGAAATTTTTCCTTAAAACCAACAATGCTGTTGGCATGTGGCAATCTTTAGAATTTGCATGAGAAATTTATCTGTCATCTGGAAATACTCTGCATGATCCTCGAAAAGAGGAATAAAGCTTTAAGAGAGAAAAGAGAACATTCATTTAGACATATCCGAGAGCTCTGGAAAGAGGCGACAAGAAGGTATTACTGGGCATCTGCACTGGAGAAAAATTGCCAGGTTCTTTTCATGCTTTGCCTTCATTTAGTTTAAAATTGCAGTAAGGAAATTGAAGATATGAAATGCATCATTCCATGAAATGATTACAGATAACTGAGATTTCTCTTCCGATTTTATTTCTGAATCTGGGTAATAGTTTACTTCTCATTGTTGCAATATAGAATACCCAATCTTTTCTTCCAGATTAGGGTTACATTCTGTTGAAAAAAAAGAAGTTGCAATTTATTAAATTGCTCTCAATTATAACTAGAAATATACATAAACATATATATATATATATGCACAGGAATCTGAATTCCCGTGCATATATACATATATATATATATATATGCATATAATTTCTGCATAAAACTCTGTCATCTGAAATAAATTCAAAATGCCTTTGAGATAAAATCGAATGCAGTATATACTGGGCAAAATGTCTTCTTTATTTTGAGTTTTGAAATTGTATTACACTGGAATAAGGATAGGGATTTAATCCCTTGTCCTCCCCATGGGAAGGACGCGGCACTGTGGGAGGCTCGCGCCCTCCACAGGCCGCGGCCTGTGGAGGAGGCGCGAGCCCCTCACAGCCCGCCCCCTCCCCATGGATGGGCAAGGGCTTCCTACGCCCTTATGATGCTCAACGCCAGTAGGGAAACCCTGAAAAATGTTTATATTCTGTGTGCACGGCCAGAGAACTTTTGAACAGTTATATAAAAAAACCAGTATTTCTTTCTTCAAAATTTACACTCAGCTGTATATGAATTTTTACACACACACACATATATATATACATATACACTTAGCTGTATATGTATACATATATATATATATATATATATTTATTTATATATATATATTTATATCCATGCATATATATACCAAAATGCAAGTTTGAACAGGAAAACCATTTCCAGAAAGTGATATGATCTCTGTTAAATATACTCAAATATCTCAGAAATGTTAAACCTGGAACAAGAACAGAAGTATTTCTGCGAAACCATGTAAACTGAAAATCTTCTTGATTACTTTGTCATATACTTACATACAGAAGTACAATCCTGAGTAAAGGAATACAATATAAAATTTGAATGCAAGATTATCTTTCAAACCTCTGATATTCTGAACAAATTGCACTGTTTCAGTATATTACTAATACTCTGAAACCTGTATTAAAATTGGGAATTACACTATCAGTCAGCCTGAATTTGGAAAGAATAGAAGTACATACTGAAATCAGAAAACACTGTTTCATTCAAACAAATTAATTAAATCTTTCTTTCTAATAGTGCACTGATAGTATTTTGACATACATGTTCTTCTTTAAAAACAGAGCCTTTTTCCAAATCAGAAAAGGATTACTTACAAAAGAGTAAACGAAATCCTACTACTAAATTTACAATTTTTCTTTCAAAGGATGTTCTGGAATTCACATTTGAAATTCTTTTTAGAATCAATTGAATGAATGAAACATGTAAGAAAATGCACAACTTTCTGCTTTGGTATTTATTCATACTTTACTTTTGGTAACTTCCGGGACAGGGTGCCGAAGGTGGACCAACAGAGACGGTAGTATTACCTTTTCTAAACTACCATTTACTTGTATTATTTATGCTTGGCCAAGCACTTGTACCATTGAAATAGATGGGTTTGTTTTAAAAGCCTAGAAACATATATTTATTTGAGTCTCTGCCACCTCCTGTTGCAAGAAATGTGTTTTTCTCATGTTAGAAATGCATATAGGCACCAGGCATGCATCGAGAGTTTCCCTCCTGTTTTACTGTTTCGGGTTGCTAGGCTCCTTTATGCAGGGCCGGGGATTCCTTCGAGTTAGGAAGGAACCCGGGGAAGTCATGTACTTCGTGGTTGGGCGGAAAAGGCGCCTGAATCACACTCTTGGCCCCAGCTCGCAAGCAGACCGATGGTGTCACGGCGGTTGGTGGTTACGAGTTTTATTTGCTATTGATGTACTTGTGTATTATTCAGGATTGGCTTGTGAAGCCCATTGTAAATGTATATGTATTTGACATTCTTTGTTGAAACTTTGGATTAGAAGTATGATTTGAAAGTATCTAATGTAACATTGATCTGAGGAATTAAAGTTTTATGACTTAGCATAGAAAAGATGTTCCTATTGGAATTGTTGATTTCTTCCAAGTATGGTTGAATATATGTATATGAGAAAAGTCATTGAAATACTTATGCTTTGTATAATCTTGATAAATTGATATTATTATTATACATGAAATGCAATTTAAATTCTCTTTTATTGAGCTCATTTTGGAAGTTTTATGAACAATGTTGATTACTTGGAAATCCTTTTACACTGATTTGAACAAATTGAAAATACCTATGCTCCACGGGGACGCGTCCCCTAGCCTTTTTGCCCGTTTCCCGTACCGGGTACGAAACGGGGACGCGGGGACGGCTAGGAAACGTCCCCTAGCAGTCCCCTTTTGGCCTCGAAGTACCCGGTACTTACCGGGTACTTTTCTTCACTCGCAGGGGACGTAGGGTACGGCTAGCCGTACCCGAAACGGCCCAGCCATCCCTCGACCGTACCGGGTACGGCTAGCGGTACCCTACGGCCCAGAAAAAAATCAGTCGCTTTTTTAAAAAAAATAAAGTTTTTTAAATAAAATGAAAGGTGGGGGGGGCCCACAAGGGACGCCCCAATGTGTTTAACCTATTTTTTGCCTTATATGTTGCCTAAAATGAGAAAAGCAACTCATTTTTATTTCTTGCCTTGTGAAGTGAAGCATAGCAAAAGGAGAGCAGCTGAGTGAAGGAGAGAACAGCAGTTTGAAGAGGAGCTTAGGGCATCATTTCCACCATATTAGAGGTATGTTTTTCATCTTTGTTTTGTTTTTGCTATTTGTTTTTAATTTTTGCAAGATTTTTTAAGTTTTTCAACACATAGAAAGGGCATTTAGGGTTTACTTCTTTTTTTTTTTAACTTGCAGCTCTTTGAAATCAAAAACTTCATAAAAATTTAGAAAACAACCATGAGTAGCAGCAGTGATAGTGAAAGTGAGGATATTGAAATCCAAATGCAAGAAAGAGCTCAAACGCAAAGAAGTGAAAGAACAAGAAATAGACATAGAGGTAGTGCAACTGCAAACATTGGGGGGTGTTCAGAGAGTGAGAGTGGAGTAGGGTCAGCAAGTTCCAACCCATTTGAATGTCCAATTGAAAGCCTCAAAAAATGGGCAAAAGGCCCATTTAACCCCAAAAAACCTCTACTACAATTTGCAACAAGAGTTGATAAAGATAAGAAAAAAAATTCGGGGGGTAGTAGAGTATGGGAGTGTCATTTGTGCCACAAACAATATAGGGGCAGCTATACGAGAGTTTATTGCCATCTTTTGTGGATTGGTGGTCAAGGGGTGAAAGGGTGTAGAAAAATAACCCAACAACAAAAAATTGATGCAACTAAATTTCATATGGAGGGGGAGGCATTAAGTAAAGGGGTTTCAGTTGAGAGTTTGCAGCCTAGTACGGGAATGCCTACACCATCACTAGATGTTGCTTCAGCTTCTCACTCTCATGCGGGGGATGATTCTACTAGAGGAAAGAAAAGGAGTATGACTGTTGCTGATATGTTTAATGTTACAGCAAAAGATGGGGCTGATTCCTCTATTGCCAAGTTTTTTTATGCTAATGCCATACCATTTCATGTCTCACGTTCACCATATTTTAAACAAATGTGCAAAGATATTGTAATTGCTGGTCCCTCATATGTTCCACCTGGAGAAACTAAGTTACGCACCACCCTTCTTGATAAAGAGTACTCCAAGGTGAGTATTTTGATGGAGGATATGAGACAAACATGGTTGACAGATGGCTGCTCCATAATCATGGATGGGTGGACCGATATCAAACATCGGCCACTCATCAATCTTATTGTCACTAGTACAGCAGGCTCTTATTTTCTTAGAGCTGTAGATTGTTCAGGCAAAAGGAAGGATGCAACCTTCCAATTTCAGATTTTGAGAGATGCTATAGAGGAGGTTGGAGCCTCTAATGTTGTGCAGGTATGATTTAATTTGATTTTCTTTCGTTCTTATTTTTTATTTTGATTTTCTTCATAGTTATTTAAAATTTTCATTTTGATATCTATATTCTATACTAATCTAGTAATCTCATATCAACTTGATGATATGCCATTGCCAGGTAGTGACCGATTCAGCCCGTGTGTGTAAATTAGCTGGATTGATGGTGGAGAGTGCTTATAAGCACATTTTTTGGACCCCTTGTTGCGTGCATGCATTGAACAATACCTTGAAGGACATTGGGAAGATAGATTGGGTGAAGGCAGTGGTTGCAGAGGCTAGAGAGGTGCAAATGTTCATTTGCAACCATCAGACTTCACTTGCTTTGTTTAGAACATTTTCGAGGAAGGAATTCCTCAAGCCCGTGGAGACTAGATATGCCAGCTACTTCATTTTATTAGAGAGGATGCTTGAGGTCCGAGAGGCTCTACAATTAATGATGGTCAATGCAGAATGGGGTAGATGGCAAGAGTCAAGCACAACGGAGGGAAAAAGGGTGAAACAAAAAATCCTTGATGATGACTGGTGGTCCACAATGAGGTAAGAAAATTGGCATTGCTGATTTTATTATTTATTTGAATTATTAAATTTTATTATTGCTGATTTTCATTTTATTATTTAATATTTATAGGCTAGCAGCTTACCTGATTCTAATTTTTGTAACTTGTTTGCACTTGCAGTTATGTATGCTCCTTCATTCAGCCTATTGTGCAAGTGATTAGATATGCTGATACTGACTCTCCTAGCCTTGGAGAGATTTATGAGACCTTTGATAGTATGCTTGGACAGGTCAAACAAGCAATTTATAGCAAGGACCCTTCTTTGGCATTTTATGAGGAGCATCTTAGGCCCATTGTGACGCGACGGTGGGACATTATGAACACCCCGCTTCATATGGCAGCCTATGCTCTCAATCCGAAATGGTATGCACCGAGGCCTGGGAGAGTGGCTCCATCTCATGATGAAGAGGTGAAAGAAGGCTTCATGAGGGCCCTTACAAAAATGTATACTTCAGAGGAATCTACCATACTTCGCACACAATGGCTTGCATTTGCCAATCTTCGTGGTCCAACCTTCGGCAAACCAGAGGCGAGGATGGATAGAGCTACATTGGCTCAAACCGACCCTATTGGATGGTGGACGTGGCATGGGAAGGATGCACCAGAGTTGAGATTACTTGCTGTTCGCCTTCTTTCACAGGTTGCCAGTTCCTCTGCTGCAGAGAGGAATTGGTCCACATATAGCTTCATCCAATCAGTCAAGAGGAACTGCCTTACCTCTAGACGATCGGAGAAGTTGGTGGCAGTACACAGTGCTTTGCGCTTACAGGATCGCCAGTCTAGTGAGTATCGTCAGACTCCAGCCTTACGTTGGGATGTTAATCCCGAAGATGCTACGCAGATTGAGGAGGAGGATGCACATGAGGGATTGGTGGGTGTTCCATTGGTTGAGACAGATCCTTCTATTGACATGGACACTGACACTGACTTAGACTCGTGCTCTGATGGCGAGGGCGATGCTGATTTAGACCTACCTTCTGCTGATTAGGGACCATGGACAGCGATATATTTTCTTAGTTTTATGTTTATCATGTCATTTCATAGTTGAGACTTGGAGCCTTTGGGCATTTTGGTTATAATTATCAAACTTTTATATGATATGTATGCACATTTATAATGAAAAGCATTTGAACTTTGTTAATTTGTTTGTCGATTCTCATGTGAAATCTCAATTCAAGTCTAATGATATGTATTAAGCTTATACAATGTCTAGAATGAATGCTTTATCAATGTTATGCTATGAACTTTTGAAATTTCTCTATATTTTTAAAAATTTCCCTATTTTTTTGTCAGCTGTCCCCTGCCGTCCCCTAAAAAATGACCCAAAAGTACCCCCGTACCAGAAACTCGTCCCGGCGTACCGGGTACTCCCCGTCCCCGAAACCCCGTGGAGCATAGGAAAATACTCTTAATTTCCCTTTTGTACTGATTTGAACGAATTGAAAACACTCTTAATTTTCCGAGTGCTACAGAGGGTTTCCTTCTATTCCTCAAAACTGTGTGGACATCGTGTGCTTGCCTCAAGAATTCCATGAAGACGACCTCGTCTGACGGGTACCTTGGCAACATCAGCGGGGCACCTGAGTAACCATAAACCCTGAGATAGGTGAAGGTAGGAAATTGTATAAACCAATCTGCCAACTCCGCCATTGCTGCCCTGGCAACTGAAGATATACGGACATGTAACTCTTTGTCTAGGTCCCACACTGTGTACATCAGAAAGGCCTCGTTCACCCTTTTGTAGTGATGCAACGACTTCGTGAACTCCAACTGGGGATAGTAGTTATATATGTGCTGTACACTCAATGATCCCTCGGTGTTCAACCCTATGAATTGACCTTGATAGGCCACCAGGTAGACTAGGTAAGACACCATGTGGAATACATGAAATTGAAAGTATCCTGTTATTTGCTGATGTAGGCAATTGCTAATCAAGGTAGGCCAGTCATAGAACTCGGTTTTCTTCATGATGTGGGGTATGGCGTAAAACATTCAAGGTTGAAACTTGGTGGCATCTTCTGAGCCAGTGACCCTGTTGAGCAAGGTAATGATGATAGCAATTTTGTCCTTAAACTCTCCTCACCCGACATTTTTTTGGCAAAGTCTTATGTTTTTCTTTCATCCATCTTTGTGCAATCTTTTTGTTGTATTTATCTTTGTGCATATTCCATATCTTTTCACATTCACCCTTTGAGAGAGTAATGCTTTCGGGCCATGGGGGAATGGAAAAACACTTCTCGATTATATCAGGCTTTAGACTGCAAATCCATCTGTCGTCTGCTGACTGGATCTCCCTAGTAGCCGGGTTGTAATGCTTAATGCAAGCGATTACAAACTCAAGACTCTGAACTGATATAGGAATTGACGCTGCTGTGAGGAGTTCAGAATGTCCCAGGTTCCTGATTGAGGTGTTGCCTGCACTCTCCAAGGCGTGTAGATCAAACACCGGCTTGATATGATGCAAGTTTGTCTCAGTGGTTTTGATGTAATCATGATAAAGAGCTGATTCAGTCTTGAAAACATTGGGAGTGTATTCCATTTCGGAAAACTCGAAGAATGATTGTAAACTCGCCTTGGTTCTGTCAAGTTTTGAGCAATTTCTATTTTTAGAATGCTGATTTTCTTGCTTGAACGGACAAATTTTTTAAAAAAATTTCTCAGATATGGGTTTTGTTCAGAACTTCGATGCAAGACAACCCAGATTGTCTGTTTTTGAAAATTTTGAATTTTACTGAAAAAGCAGCAAACCCTAATTTCTTCAATTTTTCCCAAAAAAAGTTGGCACCTGGGTTTTGTTTATAATATAATTGGAAACGGACCCAGTTGATTAGATTTGCAAAACCCTGATGGCTGATCGAAAAAGCAGCCAACCTTAGGATTTGAAATTTTCTTGAAAAAATCCTGTGATATGGGTTTTCTTCAGAAGACTGATTGGAGAGGACCCAGATGGTTGAAAATTGAATGCACTGAGGTTTTCACTGACATGCAAAATAAAAGCAACTGCTGCAACTTGATGAAGTTCTTGAAAATTTCTTCAGAAGAATGAAGAGAAAAGACCCAGATGGCTGAACAATGGAAAGCCTTGGCCTTCTCCTTGAAAAATTCGATCTTCTGGATGACAAAGCTTGAAAAAGCAAGGGTTTATGCTTGCTGATCTGAAAAATCTAATGAAAAACGAGCAAATATGAATCCTTGGATCATGAAAATTCTTCAAACTTGCTGCTCCAACTTTCTCCTCTGGATGCTACCTACAAAAATAATGAAAATTACATGAAAGAAAGATGTTAAATAGACTTAGGGTTTTGTTTTTGCTTTGCTTTCTTTTGCTTTTATTCTCAAAAACCCTAAATCAGCTGTTCAATGAACTTGGACGCCTCTTTCTCCTTGCAATTTTTCAAAATTTTGAAAATCTCGAAAATTTCTCTAAGGCATGAGAAGTTGGGCGCCCTTCTTCACCAGGGGCGCCCACTTCATCCAGTGTTAGTCAAATTTTTGGCATTTTCAACTTTCTGTCATTTTGACCCCCAACTTCACCTCTGATTTCCCGTTTGCAAATTGATCTGACAGGCGAGCTAAAGGTTTCACGGCGGAGCTAGACTGATTCTGAAAAGGATGTTCTGGAGGCACCTCTGGCGAAAAACTTCGTTTGGACCTTCGAATTCATGGGAGCCTTTTCCTTCTAGGGGCTCTGAACTTTCACAGTGTTAGCCATTTTTCATGATCTTCAATTTCTTCATTAACTTCTCTTTCACAGATCTCGTTGAATCTGGTGACTCGGGTGTCGGATCGACTGATGATCATGCTCATCGCGAAGCTGGCGAGATATTGAGAGGGGTCTTCTGGGACGATCTTCGCTAAAAAGTGAATTTTAGGCCCTCAAAAGTTTGGGCGCCCATCTTGGTTGGGGGCACCCATCTTCACCAGAGTTAGATTTTTCTCAACTTTTTCTGTTTGCCTTTGAATCTTGGTTTTCAGCCTTCATCGGACCCTACTTTCAGCTCCTTGTATCTGGTGACTGCGAACTCTGATCGGCGTATTGGATATCTCGTTGGAAAGCCAGATCAATTGCGAAGAGATCACATTAGACACACTTCCCTGAATTCATCTGTTAGATACCCTGAAAACTTGGGCGCCCTTCTTCACCTGGGGTGCCCAAACTCACCAAACTTAGTCAAATTTCATTTGATTTTCTTCAGAGTTTGAATCTTGCATTCTGTATCCTTGACTTCGATTGGACAATCGGATGATCTGATGAAGGCAGGCGTGTCGAAGCTGGCTGCACACTAAAGAGATCGAGCATATTTTCAAACCCTAAAAGCTGAGTTAGGTGCTTCAAAAAGTTGCGTGCCCTTCTTCACCAGGGGCGCCCACTTTACCCAGACTTAGCCAAATTTTGATATTTTTTATTTTCTCTCGTTTTGACATCAGTTTGGATACCACTGTTCGGCCTCGAATTCTGGATGACTGGACAATCCATTGACTGCACCGTTGGACTCACTACGAAGCTGACAGAGAACTGAACAACTTTGGTTGGAAGAGTAAACCCTGATTTTATCATCTGATGCCCTAAAAAGATGGGCGCCCTTTCTTACCTGGGGCGCCCAAGTTTGGCAGTGTTAGAAAATTTTCATTATTTTTCAATTTCTTCCTCGTTCTTCGTGCATGTTCACCAACTTGCCTTCTGTCGAATGCTTTGAACGTTGAATCTGACACCTGACAGCTGAATGACCTCCATTAATGACCTCGGAGCTCCTAGTATGCTTCTAAAAAAGCAGAATAGACCCACTAGGGCAAAACTGATTATTTTGAGATTCTGACTGCACCAGCCTGATATGGACGTATTTTGAGCCAATCAAAATCAGTTTGGACCCTAACGGACCGACTTTCTATTTTTAGAAAATTTTGCCAGTATCCATTTCCAAAGAAACCCAGAAAAACCTAGAAAAAGTTACTATTTTTAGAAAATTTCTAAAAATAGCAGTTTCCTAAAATTTAGAGATGAAAAATTGAGATCTGGGTTTTGTAGGTTAAGCTGCTCTGAGCAGACCCAGATCGTCAGAATTTGAAAATTTTGTGTTTTAACCCCTCATGCAAGACATGCACACCCAAATTTTGACCTTTTTGACTGATTTAACAAGACTTTTACTCATTTCTTCAAAATGTCTAAGTGCAACAGAAATTTTAATTTTGGGGTACAACATAAAGTTAGTCTAACTGGCCGCTCACCCGCCTGGCCTATCCCTTGGTCATAATTGTGTGGGCAATGATTTGTCAAGTTCGTCAAACCTTCCTATATATCGCCTCAAGGAATACATTCTCTTGACTAAATGAGCCATCGAAGGGAAGTGTTGTCGTAATTATTTGAGGATTCTTGCTAAAGTCATTAGTCAGAGGTGGGCGCATGGCAAGCCTAAGAACAAACAAAATATATATATATATTTGGTTGTTCGATTAAGGAATTCCATACTGCATAGGCGAAATCAATAGATAATGGAAATCTATTATATATCAAAGAGAGGTGAATTAAAGTTGCTATGTACTGTGAAATTTAGTGGGCTACATCACACCTAAATATGGAGCTGTTTGATTAAAACATGCCTTCCTCAGTGGAGACAGTGGAAAGATTTAATTCCAAGAAGCGGTTGCTACAGGGAAAGAGACTTTGAAATTTGAAACAGTCGTTTCTTGGTGTTACTTTTATGATAGAGCGTTCTGGCAATGTCTGTTGACTTATGCAAGATCCGTGACCTCACAAGTTGGTTCTATATATGCAAGTAGTTTTGAAGGGATGTAAGTTTGATTACTCAAATGACAGCATGATTTGATGTCCCACAATTTCAAACATGGAGGACATTCATAATCGAATAAGAGCCCAATGTTGTCTTAATAGGATCGGCTCGATTTATAGTTGGAATCGCCAATGATGCTAATTACATGTGTGCAAAAATGAAGAATCAGGCACTTTTGAGTTCATTGTTTGTATGAAGTGTGGACAGATTATTAAGGGGTGTCAAAAATCCAAAAGAAGAAACAGTTATAGTGACTAGTGGATGCCAAGCAAAGCGGTTGACTTGAAGTTTATGTCAAGGATTAGTCTGACTTATGATTAGGAATTACTTTTAATGTGAGAATAGGCTTAAAGAATCAAAGCTTAAACCTATTCCACTATCATAAATCATGAATAGAGAGATATTGTTATTTCCTTTTAAAGCAAAAATCAATAGCCGATAGTGCAACAAGAGGCATCATGCTAACTGATGAGATTGGGATTTTTATTAGTAAGGCACTGACAGTGACAACCACAGTCTCTATTGTTGTTGTCTTATTCTCATTCTCCATGCATATGTGATACCTGAAAGTGAAACATGGAGAGGATCGGCATTTCAGAAATGAATTTGGCAATCGAGTTCACAATATATGGAGAGTGTGATGTGATTACTAAGCCGTCAAGTATCAAAGTCCAAATTGGTCGGTTGCATGAAATGGTTTACAGTGTGCTAATTATACTGCTAGTCCAGAAGAAGTTTACTTGCAATTGTGGCCAGAATCTAAACAGTCATGAGAATCTCAACGGTGATGTGAGGAAGCTCTACCGTTTCCAAAGAAGATGAAAATGAAGGGACATTTTGAAATTACAGTATTATTTTGATATTTTCTAATGTTAGTAAAAAGGTGCCCCAACGAAAAGAAACCAAGGGGAATTTGAAGAGATTTTCAAAAATAAAAGAAAATTCAGAATTCAAGAAGTGGTTACTCGTTCGAAGAAGTCCAAAGAGAATGCATGTTGAGCTTTCAAGAAACAGTTAGAAATGGTAACCGAATGGAGCTTCCCAAGAAACTATTTATTTTGAGATGATTTTCAAAAAGGGGATCTTTTTGCTATGAAACAGGAGCCTCTTTGAAGACTGGGATTGCAGTGACTGATCTGTGTTTGTTCATCTGAGAGAAAGACATCATTTTTGAAAACTCAATATTAGTTTAGACTTTACTGCTAGTACTGTGAATGAAATCACTGTTTGTCTTTGTGCATTCAATTTGTGAAGTTGATTTGGGTTCTTGAATCTTTGTGTTTGAGAGCATCTTAATGCAGTATCTAATCTTTGTATAAGTGATGTAGTTTTCTTCATGATAGATTTCGTTTTCAGATAAATATTGAGTTCATTATTTAAATTCCTTGTGGTTTACAAGTTAAGTTGGTCTTTGTGCCAGTATTTTATAATCCATATCTCACATCTGATATTGGGATTCTTCCTGATATTGGGTTTGGCCTTTTCTACTTTCTGGTTAAAAGCAAACATCGTTTTTATTTCCTATTCTTTCAATTCATTGAAGATCATAAGAGGGAGTTGTACCTCTAAAATTCAGAGGAAGATCGCTAATTCAATAGCAATCTCCGAAGCTGTTAGTAACTGATTTGTCTTCATTGTTGGGCATATTTGAGTCATTTTATCTGATTAATTGAAGGACAATTTGTTTGCTAACAGAGTAGACAATCAGTTGCATCCTACAATTTTCCCAAGAATAGAGTCAAAAGCAGCAGTAAACTCAACATCACTCTTGAGTTCAAATTGCTGATTTCATGCATGTTTATCTCATCCTCGGGGACATTTTTTGGTGGAGGTGGGACTTTCAATTAAGCTTCAATTATCTAATATTGGTTATCAATTGACTCTCATATCAATAAGGACTTGCATGTTGCAAGGTCCAATTAGCTTAGTTTAGAATCAGTTAAATGAGATAGTTTTCCCAGTTAACTATTAGGTTGCATACATTTAGACATAATAATAAATCTTGCATGCTTTGCAAGATTGAATGTTAATTCAAGAAAATGTTAGGGTTCCCTACTCCTTTGAGGTTCTATAAATAAGAGCACCTTGCTCATTGTATTTTAACTTTTGCTGTGATAACAAATTGTTGTGCCCACCTTGCCATACAATATTGCTATTTTGTATTGGTTCACTTTATTTAATATAAAGCTGGTTTGATCGTCTATTGTGTGTGTCTCTCATTATGCAATTTGCTGTCCTAGATTTATTATTGTTTCAATAATCTTTCTTTCATATCTACACTTCGGATAGGTATTCTACCTCCTTGGGAATTTAGAAGTAAAGATTATCGTTTGGTGTTGTTTTTAATAATCTTTAAAGATTATCGTTTGGTGTTGTTTTTAATAATCTTTCTTTCATATCTATACCTCGGATAGGTATTCTACCTCCTTGGGAATTTAGAAATAAAGATTATCGTTTAATGTTTGTTTCTAATAATCTACTTTCAGCCTACACCTCGGATAGAGTGTTCCACCTCCTTGGGAATCCTAAGATAGAGTTTATCGTCAACCATTCCCACTTGCTCCTAATTCCTCTTGCTTTGTTTTTCTAGAGGAGATACGATAGTTTTAGCGCTAGCCTAGTTGTAGTTAAGATCTGCAAAACCAAAGAAAACCTTAGCTACAATGTATATGGCTTTATAACCTTGTGCCTCTACCAACTGAGTCAAAATGATAGGAATTTAGATTATTTTACTTTTTTACGCATATCAGCAAAAGAGGGAGCTTCCCCTCCTAATTTGAAGAGCAGTTAATACTATGCATAGTTGTTTGTTTCCAATATGCACTCCAGAGGTGCGAATTGAAACACCAAGAATTTTCTAGCACACACCGTGGGGCACGAGGCATAAAACTTCAAGAAGCTAATGGTTTATTTCACAGGAATGACCCTCTGGCATCCTATTGCATGATCCACACAGAAGCAATGGACGATAACAACAATAATGATGGCAATGCTGATAGGAATCAACGACGTCCACCCCCATTACCTTGGGGTAATAACATTGGACCTTTGGCTTCTCAGGGAAATCATGAGTTACCTAAAGGGTCAAGGAAGCGTTTTCCCCGGTTTCACAGCGATGGAACTCAACACCTGAATGAACATTTTTCTATGTTCACAACAGCTTGCGCCGTCTTGCACGCGGCATATGAAGACATCACAGTGCGTCTCTTTGTGGATACTCTTGTGGGGAATGTTGCCAATTGGTTCAATCACCTAGCGCCAGACAGTATCACAAGTTGGGCAACTATGAGCAAGAAGTTTTTGGCAAGATTCAAGCCCGCTGAAGACAATCACCTATTGTTTGCCCAACTTACAAATTCAAAGATGGAGCACAATAAGCACATGATGGATTTTGTAGCGAGATTTAATCATCTAGTTACACGACTTTCTTCTACATTTGATCCATCATCGAAGATTCTGATGAGCTATTTCATAAATGCTCTTCCATCAGAGATAGCCTTCTTCCTCAAGACGACAAAAGAAACAAAGTTGAAGAGTGTGTAAGAACATGCCATCAAGTTGGAGGATGATATGATTACTTCCAGCTTGATGAAAATAGATTCTATCAGATCTCTAGTTTAGCAACCATAACAGTTAAAAAGAGATAATTTTAAGCAATGGTTGCCGACATCTCCATCAAGACCAATGATTGAAGTTGCACACAGTGCAGTATTTTGCTATTTCCATGATACTGATGCACATACCGGATCCACATGTCCTGAGAATCTGAGAATGAACCAAATCATGGGATACACTAAAGCTGCTCCTAGTCCTAGTTTTTGTACCAACACCAAGTTCGAACATTGTCTCACCACAAACGAACAACTTCGATTGCGACTCCGCAACGGGGTACTTTGATAAAGAACCCGTCAATCAAGAACAAGAAGAATACCTTCAGTACGCTCCTACAGTGAATCATGAAAATTTTTCAACGCTTGTGTTTACATGTGCTCGACACTGCAAGGCACAGAAAGAAGAAGAAAGACGGAAATCAAACGAAAAGGGAAAAGAAGTGCCTTCCACTTCTAATCTCAAGTCTTCAAATGAAAACACCATGCCGGTTCCTCAAGATCAATCTTCAGCAAATTTTGACATTGTGGCTTCCATGATGAGGACCAAGGTACAAATCTCTCAACTAGAATATCTTCAAGACCATCCACAAGAACTAGATCAGATTCTCAAGTTTGTAAAGAAGCAGGTTGTGCTCAAGTCATCAGTTCCAACAGAAGCAAAGCCTGAAACGAGTCTTGGTAATTATGTGACTTTGTCAGAGATAAAAACTGAAGACAGAACATTTCTTGTTCTAAAAAGAGACTGACAGAGGATACAAAGTTATAGACAATGCAACTCGATGGAGGTTGTTTAAATACAAGTTCAGAAGCAAGGGAATTGATCATCTCCCCTAGAGGATAGTTGCACCCATCTGTGCAATTGGAATTCACTAAAGCTGAAAAAGAGGTGCTCTTGTTAGGCCTCAAAGATGCCAAAGACATGGGAATCAAGCTCCTATGTGTTAAAGGTGATGTAGAGCTGATCGATGAGTCGGTCAAAGGAAATTTTCAGGTCAGAAGAGATCACCTACAACATGATAGATATTGAGTTTGGAACTCGATCGACTGGTTTGAAGAAATCAACATTCTGAGGATGGACTACAGCAGAACTAATGCCTTCGGGGTATCAGCTTTCCCATTTGCATCATATTCTGACTTTTGCCAAAGTACCTTTGCTTAGATATGTGAATACTTGAGAATCTTCATCCCAGAAGGATTTCCTCCTACGATTCCCATCAGACGAGAACTAAAGCCTTTCAGATAGAAGCAACATCAGTGGAAAGCTCTTCTTGTTGTCATGCAACGGACAATATCCAAAGCACTTCATTCCTTCGGGGGTGGAGTAATTTTCTTTTTGTTTTTCGTTATGTCGTAATGTATTTCCCCATTCCGTAAAGTCTTGTTGTGTTTTACGTGATTTAGGTAGTCTTGTTTTAGATGATTTTAAGAAAACTCTAAGTGTTAGGTGAATTAGGAAAGAAGTCCTGACTCCATGCCCAACTAATAAGACACTGGTATACATTTTTACTAGAGATTCTTAGTTCTCCTATGCCGTAAGTATCTAAGGTGGTCACCTGTAATGTCCCCGTTTTGGAGATTGCTTCTTATCATAGGAAACGGAAACTTCCTATTGATAGCAATTTTGAGGGTGTGAAATATCACCTAAATTATTGCAGCTAAGAGAGAGGTTACTTCAGACTTCTCAGTTGTGCTACATTGCAAATTTTGTGGCCTTTGGCCAAAAGTGAAGATAGAGATTTTTATATCAGCTCATGAGCATTTTGTGAGATTGCAAGTCATCTTGTTAAAGTCTTCTTTGAGGAATCGATTTATGAGAAGGTTGCTGGTTCATGACCATTCCTCTAGGTATTGGGGAAAGACAATTTCCATTAAGAAATCTGGGCGCCTATCTTCAGCCATTTCCAGTTTTAGTAACAGCTGGTAGAGTTCATTATCTGATCATGAAGGTTCCTAAAAGCTACGATCTCTCCAATTTGTTGGAGCGCCATATTTAAGGAGACTCGGTAGTGGTTTTTGAAGACAAAGGAGTGACTAAGAGGCTACATACACATTCATTATAGAAGTCTGTTCTTAAGCAGCAGGGACGGCATACTAAGGGAATTCAATTTTTCATGTTGAAGCCATTAGAAAGTCTATAACACTATAGAAGTCTTGGTTAGTTGGAGAGAAGGGGAGGCGCTGCATTTCTGGAAGATAATCAACCACTATCAAGGAGAATCGAGCATCATTGTTCAGTCAACAGTTATTTCCAGATTCTGTTATCTGCCATTATTTACCAGACTTATCAGCACATAGAGGAAGCCACAGTTTATATGTTGCAGCCTTGTTTAGCCACGACTTGGCCTTCTACCTTGGGCGCACCATATTAAGGGTTGTGGAGATCATTTTTGTTGCATATTGGAGGCTTATATACTTGGCCATTATTTTATTTCTTCAGACCAACCAGAACAGGGGCGATCTCTTCAGAAATTTATATTGTTGATGTATGATCTCCATCTTCCAAGATTTTGCTTGTTTCTTCATTGGTGGACAAGGGCAACTTCAAGAACCAGGTTCCTTGTTTATTTCATGCATATTATATGTCATTTAATTGCAAATAGGTGGTACGGCTGTAGGTGACAGTCTATATCAGACTTAAGTATTTATTCATATGTACAATGCCAAGAGTCTTGGCTATTTGCTATGATCATTGTAATGATGCATTCATAATAATAGTGGAGATATAAGTTGCTGTTTACAATAGATATTCTTGCAATGAAATTGTAAATGATAGGATGCATGGCAAGCGTTTAACATAATGTCTACTTGCTGTAGCTAAACATTGCATTCCTAGTTCCTCATATATTTGCATTGAAAATCCAAAAGAATTGCATATTGCACGTAGATCAGATTGTGGGCATTGTAGAAGTGTTTAAATCTATCTTAACATCCATTACTATCAAGCAACTTCAAACTGAAACACTACATCAGCCAGTCACAAGGTTGCACATGACCTGTTTGACAAAATTACAAGCAGCAAATCAGAGTAAATTGTGATCAGTTTGAGCAAGGCTCATTACATCACCAGATGGAGCCTAATGTTGTACCCAAAACAAATTTTTTGCTTCATTAAGGCATTTTGATTAAAATGGTCTAAATCTTGTAAAATTGTCATCAAAAGTCAATTTTAGGTCAAATCAAACATGGTCTTTTTGTGGGTTTACTGTCTAGAAGATATTGGCAAAATTTGAAATTTTTGAAAATTAGGGTTTCCAGGCCCCTATTTTTAGGAAAAACCCTAAAAAATAGGATCTTTCCAAAATTGACTAAAAGTAATTTTGATTGGCTTATTTCACTTTACGATCACATTGGTGAAATCAGAATAGAGAAAAAGTCAATTTAGCTCTGGTGGGTTGTTTTCACTTTTTTAGGAGGAAAGTTAGAACCTCCAAGGTTGTCAATGGCAGTTGGCCAGCAATAGGTGTTGAAATCTAAGCCTCAAACTCATTACAGAAGATTTTATGGTGAAAGATGTTGAAAAAGATGCTTTGTGACAGAGTGGATTTTCAAATGGTGAAAAATGTAAAAAATATCCTAAGACTGGAAACATGACACCTTATTACAAGGGAGATGCCTTTTGCAGTCAACGTCCAAGTCAACTTTGTAGTGTCCGTACACGTAAAAAATGGTGAAATGCAGCCACATACTCGTGTCAGCAGCACCAATGCTTCAACGCAGTGAACTCAACAAGTGACACGGTGTTCGCGAAGCACGAAAGAGATAAAAATCATTATAAAATCACCAAGTCTAGAGTCAATTGCGCCCCTATAGGCCAAGGGTGCCCTTGAAATTGAAGGCCTAAATGCAATTGTTAATGCTTGCGAATATAGTCATCTTCTTCAGATTTCTTTCAGCTTCCCCGCAAGACAAGCGAATCCATCAGATTTGTCAAAAACTAGCAAACGACGGCAAAGGTGGAAGATGCGGAAGGTAATGAACGTAAAAAACGACAGTCAAATTATAGAAATTGTGCCCCTGCAGCCCAGGGGTGCCCAAGAATAAAGTCTATTAGATGTCAATTTTTGAGTTTGCTATCTCCCTATGATCTCTTCAGATTCAACCTAGCTTCCCGATGAATCCATTCGCCAATCCATAAGTTGTACTGAGTGACCGTAGTTGTTGATCTAGCGAGCACGTAAACAGAGGATAAAATGAAAGATAAAATGCCAGATGTACCTCTGCAGGCCAAGGGCGCCTAGCTTTTTGGTCTATCAGATGAGGTTTTCAGCAGCTGTCTTCTTCAAGAGACCTACTCAGAATCCTTTGAAATATACCGAACCAATTTTTTCAATTTTTCAATTACAACGAGCAGAGCAATACACAATCGTTAGGGTTAGCACTTAAACCAAACGATGCGGAATTCAACTCTAACCAAGAATGTACACCAGGATCCCGAGTTGGGCAAGGTGTGAACATATGGTCAGAGGATCTCAATGCAATGTTGATAAAGGAACTCTACCCAAGAATGCGCCAAATGACGACGAACATATGGTCAGAGGGTCTTAATGCAATGCTGATACAAGAACTCTAACCAAGAATGCGCCGAAGAACGACGAGCATGTGGTCAGAGGATCCCTACCAACTATTATGCTGAAGTAACTCGACGTCAAGAATGTGCTTTCCAACCCAAGATGGAATTGGAGCTACCATATGACGGAGATGCTAAGTATTACAATGCAATAATCAAAGTAAGAATGCTGACAGTACTACTGTTCAGCTTACAATAATCAGAGAGTGCCTGTCAGTAACATAGAATAAGAAAGTCTAACATTGCTGCAATTTTAGTATGATGTCTCCTTAATGCTCTCAATGACTTCCTACCCAAACCCGACTCAAATGACAGCCTAAATGCAAACTGATATGACTAATCATGGACTGAAACTTCTTAACCAGCAACACAAAATCCTAATGAAATGCTCACAACTCACTCAATCCTCAACCAAAAGACCTCAAACCAGATGCATTATCTTCCTAACATGATGGTGCCCAAGTAAGAACCTTGAAATGACTTCAATCTGCTGTATTTATTTTTGCACGAATCCCAATGCAAGTACAGAATGGTACGGCTGCAAGGAAAGGGCGATTTTGCTCTATAAAATAAATGACTTCATTAAAAACTCCCAAACTTCTCAAAGAGGGGTGCCCTTAACTAGCAAATGCATGGGTAAACTACCCAGAACCAGAATAAAATCACACAAGGAGTTATGAGTCAAAACTTCAATCTGCAACACACTCCAGCAACTCCATATTTTTGATTAATTTGCAAATAACTGAATTACAACTGTTTAAACAACAACTACAATGCAAAACTCAATGGCTACAATGCAAAACTCACTACAGAATCCACTCAATAAGCAAACCTCTCCACTAGGTGCTATCTCTCAAGCACGAAGTCGAGCCAAGGCTAGGAGGCATTCATTCCTCGAAGTAGTCCACCACCACTTCGGCAGCATAACATTACTCAAGATATCGGATGCCCAAATGAAGACCCAAGACTTCCTTTTATAATTTTGTGAAGACCCCTCCAGAAGCTTCTAGAAACCCTAATTTCAATTTGAATCCAAACTTTTCCCTCCAAGAAATGGCGTCACTTTTCTTCAAGGCTTCTTTTTTGACTTTTTAATGAAATTCATCCGTTCAAGATAGGCGTCCAACTTAAAGCTTCAATTTTGACCTTAATAAATATAAAATTACCTCAATGAGGCGCCACCCCTTAAAGACCACCTTTTTAACACAACATTAAGTTATGAGACTAGGCCAAGGGGGTATTATAACATTAAAATATAACATTGTTTAAATGAAATGAACTTATCTCTCCAAAAATGCATCCCAAGGCCAAAATTGAACAAACCAACTGAGTCGACTGAAGAGGAAAGCCAACTGTGCCGAGAACGACAGGACCATTGCCAGAAATAGAATTTACTAAAAATAGTAAATTCCTTAAGGTGCTCGGAATGCCAAGAAACACACCACTGCGAAGCTCTTTGAAAACCCAGAAAGAATCTGAAATTCAATCATCAATTCACGAGCAATAGCAACCTCCAAAACACGAAACCCTAATTTCACCTTCCGAGTAGCCTACGGGTCTCCGGAATAGGCCAACAGTCAACTGAAAAGATCATGCTCGAGAAGGGGATATTACATCCTTCTAGCTACGTGATGAATCTAACTGTTAGCTCTCGGGACCGGTCGAATGCTCATGGATGAAGATTCGGCGTAAAACACTTGAGACAAAAGCAAGTAGAAATTTGACTAAGTGGTGAAAAATGCACCCTTTTTGGAAAAGGCGCCCAACTTTTTGGGGCCTTAGATGTAATCTTTTGGCTTTGTCAGTCCCAGGAACATCTCTTCCAAGTTGTTCAATCTCTGCGATGAGATCATCAATGCGAACATCGGAGCAATCCAGCTCCCGGCAACAAGAGTCAAAGTGGGGCATTTTGTTGAAAGTTGCAAAGTGCAAAATGTGTCTCAGAAGGTCAATTGTGCCTCTGTAGATCAATTGTGCCTCTGTAGACCAAGGGTGCCCTTGAATTTGAGCATTTTAAATCAACTTTCAAACATTGCAAAACCAGTCATTCTTTTCGGAGTTGAATTGGTTTTCTGCTCCATGTCTCAACATGTTCATAGGAGTCGTCAATTACCAGCAACTGTTGATTGAAGCACGAAGGGTCGAATTAACGAGATGGGAAAAACATTCAAAAAATGGCTAAGTTTGGTGAAAAATGCACCCTTTTGGGAAAAGATGCCCTACAATTCAAGGCACCAGATGAAGTTTTTAGCGTTGGTTGCTCTCAGCAACATCTCATCAGACTCGATCCAGCTTCGTGATGAGTCTATCAGCATAGCTTCAAGATCAACCGAGCATCCAAAATTCAGGGTCAGAGACAATTCGTCATAGTAGAAGTTGAAAATCTTTGAAAATTTTCTGACTCTCTCAAGCTTGAGCTCCAAAAGTCAAAGTTTGACCATTTTACTCTCAGTTGTATTTTTTGCATGCTACCTCTTGCATATGGCGTCCAAAATTAATGGAGAACTTTAGTTCACGATGCATGCACAAAGACTAACTCAATTAGGGTTGGCGCACCTATCTAACTAGCACTACCACCCCCACAATGGTTATTTACTCAAGCTTGGGAGTCACAACTTCATTATTTCTTGTAGGTTGAAGCTAAAATCAGCTATTTTCTCTCCAACGCCTTTTGAAGAATCAAACAAAGGCCATTTTCAGTGTTCTTCAAAGTTGTTCATTCAGGTTGCACAGAGGAATATTTTTCCATGCTTCATCTTTCTAGTTCATTCTTGCCAAGAATTCATTATATTGAGGATTGAAGAAGGCATTTTGCTTGACGATTGAAGGAGGCAGTTTATAACTTCTATCTTCTCCCCCTCACATTTATTCTATCCTTGTCTTAGGTTTTCTCTCACATGGCCAAGTAAATGACAGATTTTCGCAATTTTGATCTAGGTTCGTTCAACACAACATTGGCAACAAAACCCATGTTCCAGAATTTTTCGAGAAAATTGCCCCGATACTTCTCACTTTTTGAAGGCTTTTTTTCGAAGATTCTTTTGCATGTTGGTGAAAAAGTCAATATTTCAAAAAACAGAGAATATGGGTTTGATCAGCACATTGGCGGCGAAAAAACCCATGTTCCAAATTTTTTCGAGGAAAAAGCTTCGTTGCCCCCCATTTTTAGGGTTTTCAAAAAAAATCGTCATTTTGAAAAATGGAGAATTTGAGTTTGATGAGCACATTGGTGGCTACAAAACCCATATGTCAGAATTTTTCGAGAGAAAAAGCTTTTGAAGCCTCTACTGCCCCCAAAATTAGCATAAATCTACAAAAAAAAACCTGATTAATCGCGACTTTTAATAAATCGGCACCCTCCACGTTTTTTCCCAAAAAATCTGGAAAAAATTGTTGACAAAAGTTAACGATTTTTTGGGGGTTTAATCGGGTTTAAAACGGGATTTAATCGGTAAAAAACGGAACTAAAAATCTCACCAACCCGCGTTAATATCTCCCACAAAAATACAAACCCTAAATTCTGTGCGAAATGGTATAAGTTGTGGCCGCACTTTGTTGGAAAGCAAAGAAGCTTGGTTGGCAATAGCGACAAACATCATAGGCTTTGGCGGCAGACATCAGAGATTCAAAGTTCGCTGCTATCAGAGTTTCAAAAGCTCGCGCGACGCGGATATCAGACTGAGACATTCTTCTTCGGTTTCATTTCAGCAAGGTAGGCTTGATTCCTCATTTCCATGTGATTGGTTTTTTTTTTTTGGCTTCGAATCCTCATTTTTTTGTGTCTGTATTTCTGTCCTCATTCTTTTGCAACTGTAATTCCGTCCTCATTTTTTTGAGACTGTAATTCCGTGTGCTAAAATTTTATAAATGTTTGCTCTTTTATCAAAGAAATATTTAATATACGTAGTTCTAAAATGGTGTAAATATTTTAATAATATTTACTATTAAAATATAATAGTTTTAATATAATAATATATAGGTATATATAACTATTAAAATATAATACTTTTAACATATTAATATATAGCTTTTTAATATGGGTATATAATTATATATAACTATTATATCTTTTAGAAATATTTATATTTTATTATATAATTTTAATTCTTTTATCTTATAGTGAATTAAAATGCTTTTGCAGATTTCATTCTTGATCAAAATGCCACGCCAAAAAGACTTTGCATGGACACATTGCACACCAATTGACGGTAGTGCAAAGATTAAATGCAATTGGTGCCAGGGTGAAATCAATGGTGGAATTTATCGGTTCAAATGGCATTTGTCAAAAGAACTAGGTAATAACACCACCATTTGCGGAAAATGCCCTATAGATGTCACATATCAGGCAAAACGAACTCTTGATGGTATCGCTGAGAGTAAGGCCAAAAAAGCAAGAATCGGAGTTGAAACAGGTTCTAATTCTGCAGGTATGAGGAGGAATAACTTGGATGAGAAGGATGGTGGGCAGGGGGGGTTTAGGGAATCTGGATCAACACCTTCTTCTACAACACGTGGCCCAAATACAGGTGGAGAAAACATTGATGTTTTCTTCCAACCTCGTACTACACCAGGATCACAGACCACTTTCGAGAGTACAGGATGGAGGAAGAATGTCCACGATCAAGCGAAGGCCACTGCGAATTTTTGGTACTCCTCGAGCTTGCCATTCCATGCTACCAGATCTCCATATTGGCAAGCTATGGTGAATGCTCTTGCAGCTGTAGGTCCTGGGTTTCGAGCCCCATCTTTTCAGACATTGAGGACTAGCATGCTCAGTGAGGCAGTAAATGATGTCAAAGATGTTCTTAAAGAACATCGATCAGAGTGGGCTAATAGTGGGTGCACCATTATGTTAGATGGATGGACAGATAGAAGGAACCGAACCCTCATCAACTTTTTTCTCTTCTAATCTTGGCACTGTTTTTTTGAGATTTGTGGATGCATCAGATACAATGAAATCTGTAGCTGCATTGTTCGATATGTATGACTCGGTAGTCATGGAAGTGGGGCCAGAAAATGTGGTCCAATTTGTTATAAGCAATGTTGTTGCTTGTGTTGCTGCTGGGAGACTTCTGACAGAAAAATACCCCTCCATGTTTTTTACCCCATGTGCAACACATTGCATTGATCTAACCCTAGCGGACATTGGGAAAATTGAATGGGTTAAGGAGATCCTGCACAAGGCTCGCTCTATTACCAAATATATTTATAATCACACAAGGGTTTTGAGTATGATGTGCTCTTTCACAGAGGGCAAGGACCTAGTTCGTCCAGGGGTGACAAGATTCGCGACACATTTTCTTGCACTACAGACTCTTTGTCAACAAAAAAAGAATTTGAAACGAATGTTTGTTTCAAGAGAGTGGATGGAGTCTGGCTTTGGGAATCAAATAGATGGCATGCCAGTCATAGATTACATGTATTCTACTAGTTTTTGGAATGCGGCTGAACAAGTTGTATCATTTTCGGAGCCTCTAGTAAAAGTCTTGAGACTAGTGGATGGGGATAAATCCCCCATGGGATACTTGTATGAGGCCATGGATAGGGCAAAGCAAGTGATGAGGGGTAGGTTGGAAAATGACAGGGATAGGTATATGCCGTTGTGGGATGTAAGATCCCTTGGCAATTTGATGTGAATTTGCACTCAAGGAAAATTATCAAACACTTCTGATGCGAGCTTAAGCTTGCTGGTCTTTGCTTTCAGTCTGATGATACTTGTTTGGAATGTGTTTTGAATACTGCAATTGATGTTTGAAATGCTTCTAAAGATGCAAGATTGATTTAACAATGCAATAAAAGTTATATGTTGACTATTCTTGACTTTTCTCATACATATACATGACTGAAATTAACAAGTACAGTTGGTGGACATAATGTCAAACACTTTGCATACAAGGGCTATATGACTGATATAAATCTCAGTTTGCTTCAATAACTTATAACAGCACTTGTGATTGCAAGAATTGCTTGAAGTTCACTTCTAAATGATTCTATCAAACACCTAGGATGAATATGCAAGTCTTTTATATTTTTTTTCTATGCATAAAAATGAATTCTAACATCAAACTAACCACCTACAGCCAAGTGACATTACATCATACAATTGGCATGCAACCATCATGAGTCAAGAAGACTATGAATAATGTTAACAATCTAAAACTAAACTCCAGCACTTGTTTATAAACCAAAATGCAATGCATTGCCAAGACTCTTGGCAATTTACAACTTTTCTGAAGTTTGCTAATTTCTGAGTACAAAATCAGACTTCAAACATATACAAATATGACATGTAAATGAGCTCCAAACAATGCAAAGAAACCTGGGATGAAGTCACCTTGGAGAGTCAATGAAGAAGCAAGCAATATTGATTCCAATAAAATCTCCAATTTGCCAAATCGACCCCTTATACAAAATCGCCCTTGTTCAGGAGTATTTGCAGATAATAAATAAATGATAACCCGTCCAAGCTCTTGTAAGCATGCAATTGAGAGTAGAGACACCAAGGATGGAGCGTCCAAGCTTATAGAGTGAAATCACTGTGATATGTGGCCTCTAGGAATAAAATCGATGCCTCCTTCAATGGCAGTTCATGACTGGGTATTCTGATCAGACCTCTGCAACTTTGTAATCAGACCCTGAGCACAATGCAAAACTCCTCCAAACTCTTTACCAATGCAACTACTAACCCTACCAATGTCCTCAAAATGATATTCAATGATGTCTTCAACGTTCTTGGCTCCAAGCCACCATGAAAGCACAAATAGAAAGGCTGAGATACCTTCCTCCAATATTGCAACCCTTCAAGAGATATTTCACTCCCTCAGTTATGCTATCAATAGGAAGTTTTCGTTTCCTATGATAAGAAGCAATCTGCAGAAACCCCTTGGCTCCACAAGATGAATTATCAAATATCAATTTCAAATCTAGATGTCTAGAAGCTTAGGCAACCCCTCTATTTATTCTTTTTCTCCAGCTCTTCAAGAAGCTTCTAGAATATTATTTTATTTTTTATTAAGTGACTTTATGATATAATTTTAATTCAAGTCACTTTATTAAATTAATTAAATATAAGGCCACCTTATAATATTGATTTATTTGATAACCTTATAAATAATTAACTTAATACCACTTTTTAATTTAATTAAAATAACTAATTAGTCATCCTCATAAAAAAATTATTATTATGGACAACTAAATTAATTAAATTAATTAAATCAAATTACCTCCAAAACGGGGACATTACATGGGACATAATAGATAGGAGATGGGATTTGCAGATGCACTCTCCTCTCCATGTTGCAAGATACTTTCTCAATCCATCATTGTTCTACAACTCTTCATTCAGACAAATTGATGTTGAGATCACACAAGGATCGTTAAAGTGCATGGACAAAATGTTTCCAAACCAAGAACGATTGCACGAAGCTATGTCAGAGTTGCAATTGTACAGGCAAGGAAGGGGTTTTCTCTCTTCTAGGGTTGTCGTGGAAGGCTGAAAGACCTTCCAACCAGGTAGACTCTATAAACTTTTGATAATCTTTTGATTTTTAATTTTTTCATGTCACATGATCATTAAATGTGTCTTAGATTTTAAGATATTCTTACATGATAGTCATCTCCATATAATGCTCTTTGAACTTTCAGCTCAATGGTGGGATTCTTTTGGCCACGAATGCAAAAATGTATGGTGGATGACGATACGCATTTTGACTCAGCCATGCAACTCATCCGCTTGTGAGCGTACTTGGAGTTTTTTTAACACATACATTCCAAGAAACACAACCGCTTAACACAAAAATGGATGAATGACTTGGTGTTTGTTCACCACAACCTTCGCCTAAAGCTAAAGAAAGCTCAAGGTGAGACTTTTAATATGCTTGCAATCAATTTCAATTGTTGTCATTGGGTTTTTCACTTGTAGAGCAAAGACTAATTTCTACATGGACAAAAATAGGAACTATTGAGGAAGATGCCCCAATTGACCTTGACAAGATTGATCCTAAGTCTGAGTGGATTGCTGCATCTGATGATGATTTTCTTGAGGATGAAATTGAATGTTGTGATCTTGAGCTTGATGATGTAGATATCACAGCGGAGGCCAACGCGCCTCCTCATATACTTGAACGAGCTAAGCAGGCAACCTCTCACCCAGTAGCTTCATCATCGAGAGTGGGAGCTTCTGCCCTCTAGCATGTCATTTGCTACAATTGATTTTTTTGGAACTTTGTACTTAGTTTATAGGTTGACTTTGTACAAAGTCACAAACTATATTGTAATAGACATTTTGACAACTGTCACCATCTGATATTTATGCAATTGTAGTATGTTTTATGCAATGTAATCAGCGATATGAATATAACCAACGAAAATCTATTTTCTATAATTCATGGATTGAACTCTGTATTTTATTTGCTCTCAATGTCTGTATGCTATGGAAATGCCATTATATTTTAAAAAAAGTAGTTTCTGATTGTTTTTCTTACATTTTTTCCATTTTTTTGTAAATTTGATTTTTTTCCTGATTTTTTCAAAAAAACCTAAACTTTTGGTTTGCCGATTTTTTCCCCAAACGGTTAATGCTACTCTGGCTGCCCCTGTTGCTTTTTTCCAAAAATTCTTTGCATGCCAAGCAAAAAAGCATTTTTTTGAATTTATGACATTGTGGGTTTTTTTAGAAATGCATTATCTACAAAACTCATGTCTCAGAATTTTTCGTAAAAAATGCACCTCGACAGGTTATTTTTAGCATCATCAAAAGCTATTTTTAGCCTTTGTCAAAACATATCTGTGTTTACAGTCAACAGTCTAGTTTTTTAGAATGCAATTCACTCAAATTGAATCCAAGACCAAATCAGGCTTGATTCACAATTTCATAAAAACTATTGATACCGATTTGCATCAAGCGCGTTCAGAGGGTTGATTTAGACAATTTGACAGGCGTAGACACTCAAAGTCCATATGGTTTCATACCTTGTATAGCTGATAGCCTTTCAAGGCCCGTTTAGAGGGTTGAATACCGTTAGAGTTATGTGTGTGCAGTGAGTTCATATGCATTTCTCACAGCTAGAGTGTTCGCAATCAAACTTCGTGTTTTCATTAAACAACACTCTTCCATTAAGAAGGATCAATAAAAGTGTCAGAAGCATCAAGCTATGGAAGAAACAGAGATCATCACTCCAGTTACAAAGCTGCCATTGTTACCAAGCACTGACTACCAGGTGAAGTGTGCAGATATTTCCAGGATTACTCAAATAGCTAACGAGTACTAAGCTGACAATTGAGGAATGTGATGATCTCCAGGTGATCACGGTCAAAGAACTACTGAGTCAGGACGTCCCACCTTTTAAAGATAGACATTAGACACAACAGCTAACTTGATACCTCTTTCCAAGTTAACTCGTCATCCCACCTTTTGCATATCTATTTTGGAGTCACCTATGTACATTTGGAGTTAGATTTCAGTTAACTGATGTTGGTTATCAGTTGACTCTCATATCAAATAAAGTTGGTTTGATCGTTTATTGTGTGTGTCTCATAATGCAATTTGCTGTCCCAAATTTATTTGTTTTAATAATCTTTCTTCCATAGCTACACCTCGGATAGGTATCCTACCTCCTTGGGAATTTAGAAATAAAGATTATCGTTTGATGTTGCTTTTAATAATCTTTCTTTCATATCTACACCTCGTATAGGTGTTCTACCTCCTTAGGAATTTAGAAATAAAAATTATTGTTTAATGTTTGTTTCCAGTAACCTACTTTCAGCCTACACCTCTAATAGACTATTCCACCTCCTTGGGAATCCTAAGAACTAGCTTGCTGTTTCATGTTGTTTCCAATAACCTTTATTTCAGCCTACACCTCGGATAGAGTGTTCCACCTCCTTGGGAATCCTGAGATACAGTTTATTGTCAACCATTCCAACTTGCTCCTAATTCCTCTTGCTCTGTTTTTCTAGAGGAGATAGGATAGTTTAGGATAGTTTTAGCATTAGCCTAGTTGTAGTTAAGACCTGCGGAAACCAGAGAAAACCTTAGATGCAACATTCTTGGTTTTATAACCTTGTGCCTCTACCAGCTGAGTCAAAAAGATAGGAATTTACAATACTTTACTTTTTACGAATATCAGCAAAAGAGGGAGCTTCCCCTCCCAATTTGAAGAGCAGTTAATACTGTGCATAGCTGTTCGTTGCCAATACGCACTCCAGAGGTGCGAATTGTAACGCCAAGAAACTGCAGCATATTCTCAATGCAAATTCAACTAAAACATATTCATTGGTGCTGGTATAGAGTCAATAAACCCAATTTCTCAAGTTTAATACATAAATATGATTGAGGCAATATAAATTTTATTTCTATTTGAGAATAAGGGCTCTTATGAAACTGCTGTTACAATCTCATATAAATTCAGATCTGTACCTTAGAAAAATGTCCATCATAGCTTGTACAATTTGCTAGAAGTAAAATACAGCTGATGAGGAACATGTATGCAGTCCAAAAGGTATCAAAATGGACCAAAATAGGGTGGCAGCTGGTGTGAAGGGTATAAACCCCCTTAAAAAGGTAGTGCTTCCTTTTTTGAAGCATCACATCCCCCTTTGGCACCTTCCTCAAATGGAATGGCTGGGTGTATGGGTTGCAAACTCCAGCTGTAATGTCCCCATTTTGGCCATACGCTCTTCTTTGACTGATAGCCTATTTCCGGAAATCCGTAGGTTGATCAAAAGTGAAATTAGGGTTTCCTTGCTTGGAGGTTTGTGGCATTTCTAGGTATTTACTATTTTTAGTAAATACTAATTTTGGCAGTGGTTCAGTTGTCAGCCTTCATTAAGTCATTTTCAGTTGGAGCAGTTGCTTGGGTTTCCACTTTCATTAAGTCTTGCTTCCAGCTCAGTTCTGCTTTCTGTTGGTTTTGAGGTAAACTTACTATTTTTGGCAGTGGCTATTTTTAGTAAGTCTAATTTTGGCAGTGGCATCATCAGCAGTTCAACTCAAGTCATCTTGTTATCCATCAGTCTCAGTTTGGCTTTGGGTTTGGTTTTCTTCATGAGTTGAGTTTATACTTAGTCAAATTTCATGTTTCTCAGTTGTACCCCATGCCTAGGAGTAATAACTTCATGTTGTTTTAAAAGAGGGGCCATTAAGAGGGTCAATTGTGCATTTAATGATTTATTAAATGCTTTATTGTTGCAAAGTGAAGTTGGACACCTAAAGGAGGTTGAGTAATATTTTATTATTTCAAAAAGTAAAAGGCAAAAAAGATGGCGTCCCTTTTGGAAGTTGAAGTGATTCAACTTCTTGGAATTTGAAGAGTTCTTGTTGCTTCATTTGCCAATTGAAGCTTATATATTGCTGTTGTTTGAAGAGCTGATCATCGAATGTTTATGCTAATGTTATGCTGTCAAAATGACAACTTGTTTAATACTTCGAGGGATGCTTACCTCCTAGTTCCAATCCAATTTCGTGTTTGAAAGACAATGCCTAGTTGGTCTTTTTGCTACTTCTCAATCAGACTAGCAGATTGTGCTTCAAAGTTGGTGAATTTTGGTGAGAATTTCAGTTTTAATGTTGCTGGTGTATACACAGCTGAAGGTGTTTTTCATTTACAGCTTTTGATGTGAATTTATTTTGGTTATGGGTATTTGATCCTTGCAATTCTATGCTAATGGCGATCATATTTGGAGAATTTCAGAATTTAATTCCAAGTATTTGATTTTTAGCAAGAGAAATCGCCCCTCTTGAGGGCCGTACCATCTTGAGAGTGCTTTGGGATTCGTGCAAAATAATATCATGAGTTTTGATGCAGTTTTGTGGTTTGAGTTTGGGCGCCTATCCTCCAAAGAGACTTTGCATTTCGTTTCATTCAATTCAGAGGTATATTGAAGGAGTTGTGATCATTTTTATGAGTTTGCTGTTTGCTGATAGACATTTCCAGATTGCAGATTTTTATATCAGACTTGTTAGTTTTTGATATAATGCTGGTTTGAGCTTCAATTCTTCATCTTATATCATTGTAAATGTTAGAGGAAGTGATACTCTAACTGTTTAATGTTCTTGGAAGATTATCTATTCTATTTGCAGCTGTTCTTATTCTTTGTAAAGCTAGTTAGTAGTACTAACAGCTCTTCCTTTACTTGCTGCAATTTTATATCTGTTTTACATTCCCACAATTGAGTGGTTGAGTTTTAGAATAAACTTATATCTTGTTTGTAATTTCCTCCCACGTTATAAGTGGTTGTGTGGACAATATTCCCCCCACGTTAATAAGTGGAAGAGTGGATTTAAAGGCCGGCTTGCCGCCTAATAATTGTTGTAAACTCACCCACTGAATAAGTGGAGTATTCCCACCGCTTGTGGATGCCTGCACCAGCAGATGAATTGTACTTTCAGCTCTGTTTATGCCTAACGATCATTTGACCATATGCTATCACCTCGCCCACATTGGGATCTTGGTGAACATTCTTGGTTAGAGTTATCTTCTTTGCTAGTTTACATTTTGGAGCTAACGCTAATTAGTGTTTGGTTGCTGATTTGAATGTTAATTTTGGAAAAAAAATTAATGGGGAATATTTCACCAGCAAAAATTCTCATGCCTCCTTCACACTCATAATATTAACTCCTCACACTCAGGCAGCTAGTGTTGATCTCACAATCCTCCAAAAATCTGAGTCGTCTCACTCCAAACTATGCTACAGCTCAGAAAACTTATACCAGCAACCTCCTTAATTTCTACGCTCTCCATGAATACTAAATATGCTCGCTTTGGTATGACTAGGGCAGGTACAGCTAGTTGGGAGTAGAATGACCAACCCATAAATTCATCTCCAAGAATAATTCATTTACATTTGCTTGCAATAATAGCGAAATAAACTTCAAACTTGTTCACCAGAAATGGCCACAAACAGAAAAATAAAAAAGATTTTTCAATACTTCAACACAAATCTCCACAAATTCCAAATATTAAGTACACTTGTGAATTATGTATGAATTACCGCAAATTGGCTAGGAAAGTTTCCATCCTTGAGATTGATCTTTACCATAGGGTTTTGTCCTAGGGCAAAAATTTGAATAGTAGCTCAATCTCTACAACTGAGGTTTTACAAATGAAATGCCAAGAATAAATCTTCTCCCCTCCTATCCCCCTTTTATTCTAGTTTGTCGGAATAAATCTATATGATTTTCCATAACTTTTTATTTCCCTCCAAAAGTGACTTTATTATTTAACATTACATTTTGGGTGCAATAAACAAGTCAATTTTTAATTAAATTGTCCAACTTAATAAATTAATTCATTAAATGTAAGTTGTCCGAAAAATGATTTTGTTTAGACAACTCAATCTAATTAATCAATTAATTTTCCCTTATCACATCCCAATTAGCCTATGAGAAATAAAATAGGCCGAGCATCTCCACCAATCACTTACACCTGCAAAGAGGGAATTACATGCAATTTTGCCAAAGTAGGTGAAACGTGCAATTTTGAATGCCAAACAAGCAAGCTAGGGTAAGGGTACACATGAAAATTGGCTAAACAAGAAAAGAGGAAGTCTGCAGGAATCACAGTTGTTCATTATTTTTGCATCATAATGTCATTTCAGGTGGTATTTACTATTTGTCATCATTGAACATTAGAATCTTGGCCCATATGCAGAGGTGCAAAAGTTGGTACTTCTAGTTCTAGTGATTAAGAATCATTCTTTTCACCCTTTTGAAATATTTCCTTAGTTGCTATTATGAGCTTTTTGTATCAACAAACTTGATCATACTCGTGATGGGCTCAATGAAACTCAAAAGACAATCCACGATCCCACCAGCCATCATCCAAGACCAATGCATTGACCTTTTGGGCCTTTTAATTTGATTGCTTTCATTAACACCAAAGTTTGTTGATGACTGTGATGCTTAATGCCTTTTGCATTTTTACAGATCATCTCAAGATAATTGTGTGTGATGTGAATTGAGTCTCAGCAACCTAATATGGTGTAAAAAATAATTAAAACAAATTAAAATTCAAAAAGCAGTTGATATAATTAAAAGTTTATACTAAATTTAGAAATCAAAACAAATAAAAAAATTAATCTTAATTCCAAATATTGAAATTTCATAAACATACCATCAACAACTCCAACTTCAAGGACCTGAAAAAGGCTTGTGATGTATGACGATTGTCATAAACATCTAAATATACATAGGACAAAGGATGGTTGATTTTAATTTATATAATTTATATTTCTTGTTTATATATTGATTTTATTTATATTTTTATATTTATTTCATTAATTTTAATATATATTATATATATATAAATGAATACTAGATAATTTTTTTATTTTGATATATTTATTTATTATTTATCAAAGAAAAGCCTTATATATAATTTGTATATGTTCTGTATGGACAAACCTAAAATGAATCCAATCCCAATTTTTCTTTTTACCAAATCAGCAAATCCAAACCAAACTAGTACCAGGATCAGTAACTTAGTCCTCAAACAAGGGATCATCTAAGAAGATGGAGCCCAAATGTGCATATTGCAAGAAATTGGCGCATGATGAATATTTATGTTATTCAAAACAGATTGATGGGTTGAAGTATCTTCTGATGAAGAATCCAATCAGTTTTCTTTCAACTATGTTTGGAGGTTTATCATCTTCTCATTCAGAATCAATGAAACTGAAGGGGCAAGCAATTGTTGCAATTGTTTATTCTAAGTCAGGGACATGGATTGTTGATTCTTGAGCTTCAATCAAAAGGCTTGATCGTCGAGTAGTCACTTGAAATTTACTGATCACCAAAACAAATCATGATTAAGAATACATATATGTATGTTTGTGGGAAAGCATCTATGGACATGGACGAAGGATCCTCCAATGAGTCTAGAGTGTGCCTTCATTGTCAACCAATATCCTTTCTATCTATGAAATCACACATGGCGGGGCAAAAAGAGTGTTGAGTTCTCTAATGTCTCAAGTCAGGAACCTTGCAAATATATGCAATTTTTTTTGTAATTTATGATTATAGAATACTGAAAATAAATGCTAAAACGTATAACTAGATACTACACTTATTATGATCACCAATATTAGATTTCAGAATTTAATTGTGATGTCCCCATCCTACAAAAGCCGTTAATATAAGTATATGTTCTAATGAATGTGCATTTTAGTACACACACACACACACACACACACACACGCACACACACACACACACACATATATATACGTATGCATACTTATATTTAAATATAATTGAATGAAGAAATAAAATATATCCATTATTTTTATGTAATACTAATCACAGCTCATACAGCCAATGGCGAATGGCGAATAAGACAAACTAATAATAAAGAGGTACGAATCTCCTGAATGGACGCGTGGAGGATGAAGGAAGGCATCGATTGAGGAACATCACATATATCTAGTTGAATCTATCAATGAAGAAGGCATCAGGAGAAGAAAATCGATGGGGAGCAAAGAAGAGATAATATATCAAACAAAAAGGATAGGAGAAGATCATTGAATTAAAGAAGACAAGAAGCTACGTAATCAAAAAGAGAGGACGCAATTCAGAGAAAGAAAAGCGATCAAGAAAAAGACAAGTTACCAATCAGAAAGAGAAGAATTGAATCGACAAGAAGGCAGCTGTGAGAGAATACGGAGTGAAGTACAGAAAACGCCTACCATACAAGTAATCTCAGGGCCCGATAAAGGAATAAGAGATCCCCACATCAAACCCAGAAGCCGAGATCAGGGCCGATGCACTGAGACACAGTCACCCCACACGTATAAGGGAAGAAAACATCCAGAACAATAGTAATTAAGCCACCGGCCGAAGGAGTCATACACTAAAGCAACTCTGAATATATATATATATATAAAGAGCAACAAACTGCAGAAAAATAAAAGCCCGTGGTCTGAATAATAGAAGAGGAGGATCCTTGGTCTAAGGTTGAGATGTCAAGGCCTTGCTGCCGGCTTCCCCAGATTTAGAAGGGCAATTTTCCATCAGCATTACATTAACTTGAATCAACAGACTTAGATTTTCTAAATCAAATTAATTAGCTTCAATTGTCTCTAAAGTGTTGAATCTATTGAATATTGAATCACCTATGGGCTGAGACTTATATTGGAGGAACAATTCAATTGGGTGTCAATCTATAGTACAGTAATATCTTTGCATCTGCATACCACAACAGATACAGATATAAATCCATTTACAAAATATATATAGTACAACGTATTCAAAGTCATACTTTGGAATTCATGGTTCTCTATCTGAAGTTTGTGGTATATAATTGAAGTTTCAATAAAACTGGCAATCTATATATTGTTCACATCTGTAATGTCCCCTTCTCATCAGTAATCTGTTCTGACACTCATCAGCCTATTCCGGAAGCCTGTAGGCGTGTGTGAGGTAAAATTAGGGTTTCCAGTTCTGAGGTTCCTTGGCATTTTCTGAGAGTTTACTATTTATAGTAAATTCTATTTTAAGCAGTATGGAGTTTGTCAGCTTTCAGTACTTCTTTTCCAATTGGAGCATTTATTTGCAGTTCATGTTTGTCCTCTTAAGGCATTTTTTATGTTGAATAAAGGCATCAAAGTTATATTATGCAGTTGACCCCCTTGGCCTAGTTGAACAACTTTAAGTTGTGTTTAATAAGGGGACTTTGAAGGGTGACGCCTTCATGAGGAGATTTAATAATTTTTGACAAGAACATTATGCCTTGGGAAAAGTGGACGCCACTTTAATAAAAGAGAATTTTAAAATAAAGTGAAATTCTTATTAAGCAATTTGGACGCCATCTTGAGAAGTTGATTGTTTTTGGGAATTTGAAAGGTCTCATGTGTCTTTTGGTTTGCTTCTCAGGAATTTGGAGAGTTTGTGAGCTTTTATTTAATGAAGGATTTTGCTCCAGCATTGGATCCATTCATGTTATCATACTGTTATGCTGTCGGAATGACATTTGAACTCTTGCTTCGAGGATGCTACCTCCTAGCCACTATCCAATTTCGTGTTTGAAATACAACACCTAGTTGGACTTTGCTGGTTCTCATCCAGACTAGCAGATTTGTGCTTATAGTTGAAGTTTTGATGAATTTTCTAGATTTTGAAGTTGCTGATGCTTCTACAGCTGAAAGTGAATTCTGTTAGCAGCTCTTGGAATAAAATTAATTTGATTCTAGGTACTTTTGCATTGCAATTGTTTGACAAGGGCGCCCCTTTCCTCCAAGTTTGGGATTTTAATTTGAAGTCTACAATTTTTAAAGCAAAAATCGCCCCTTCTCAAGGCCGTACCTTTCAGCTTGCATTGGGAATTGTCAGAAAATAAAGAACGAGATTTGTTGCTGTTTCTTCATCCTAGCTTGGTCGCCTACCTTCCAGAAGTCCATTGCATTCAGTCTCATTCGATTTGGAGGTGAAATGAGTGAGTTATGAATATTTTATTGATTTCCAGTTTGCTGATATGAAATTCCAGAACTCAGGGTTTTACATCAGATTTATAAGCTTTCTGTTTTAATCATATTTCTGTCATTGAAAAGCAAAGAATATTATTGGAATTCATTCTTATCTTCTTATCTCATTTCTCTATCATTGTAATACATGTTTTTGCAGTCTTTTGAATTGTAAGGTTTTGATTAGTAGTACTAATCTAACCAATATTATTGCTGCAACTACTTGTTATGTTTCTAATTAATTACCCCTAGACGGTTTACCGCCAGTGCGGAGAAAGAATTTGTTATATCATTGTACCCACTTTCAAGTGGTGAATCCCCACAACTTTGTGGATGCCCGCCGCAGCGGATGAATTGTTTTAATTGTAATCTTTTCCCCCCACTGTTTGGTGGTAGTGTGGAAATGCTCTTCATGGCTGGTTATCCGTCTATCAATTTCTAGTTTTCAAATTAAACACTCCGCCATATGTTAGCACCTCGCCCTCAGTGGGATCTTGAGTGCACATTCTTGACGTCGAGTAGTTCTTTCAAGTTGGTTTTTCTATTTGGAGCTAACGCTAATCCAGTTAACTATTGCTGGTTATGTTGTGTAATTCCTTCAAAAAAATTGGTTAGCATATTTCTACATCTAAATATAATTTGACACCATAGCATTGTCAAATTAGTCAAATTGATAAAAATCTCAATCCACCGGCTCGGGGTTATCATAGTGGTATCAAAGCATCGATGTTGCCAACCTGTTGGAAAAGAAGATAATGCAAACCTATCACAAAAGAGGAAACATGGCCGATCAGATAGCTCAAGAACTGAAAACCTTCATGGAGCAAACCAATGAGAAGTTCGAGAAGACCAATCAGCTAATTCTCCAAGCTCTCCAAAGCATAAATAGCCACCACACGAAGGAAAGAGCCAATCCAAGGAAAGAAATACAATCAAACCATTCCGAAAATGAACACTCAACTCAAAGTTCCACAGTAAGACCTACCATGCCTCCATTCATTCAAAAGGTCATCGAACGAGAAGAAGAACCAAACGCCAATAGTGCGGAATGAATAGGTGTTCATTTTGTGCTCTTGGGCTTGATTGGGAGAGAACTACATCCATATCAAGTACGCCAACCCCAAGGCTGGGGCCAAGAGGCCAAATGACTAAATGTCATTTTGTGCTCTTAGGCTTGATTGGAAAAAAGGAGCTTACATTCCTATCAAGTACGCCAACCCCAAGGCTGGGGCCAAGAGGCTGAATGACTAGGTGTCATTCCGTGCTTTTGGGCTTGATTGGGAGAGAAAGCTACATCCACATCAAGTACGCCAACCCTAGGGCTGGGGCCGACAGGCCGAATGACGAGATGTTCATTCTGTGCTCTTGGGCTTGATTGTCAGAGAGAAATGCAAGTTGAGACCCCTGTACCGGCAAAGAACATAAAAGAGATCAAGGAAGGAAAATATTGTAATAATTGCTTGAGGACAAGCAATATCAAGCAAGGGAGACTTGTGATGTCCCCATCCTACAGAAGTCGTTAACATAAGTATATATCCATTATTTTTATGTAATACTAATCACAGCTCATACAGCGAATGGCAAAAAAGACAAACTAATAATAAAGAAGTACAAATCTCTTGAAGGGACATGTGGTGGATGATGGAAGGCATCGATTGAGGAACATCACATATATCTAGTCGAATCTATTAATGAAGAAGGCATCAAGAGAAGAAAATAGACGGGGATCAGAGAAGAGATAATATATCGAACAAAAAGGATAGGAGAAGATCATCGAATTAAAGAAGACAAGAAGCCACGTAATCAGAAAGAGAGGACACGATTCAGAGAAAGAAAAGCGATCAAGAAAAAGACAAGAGTTACCGATCAGAAAGAGAAGAATTGAATCAACAAGAAGGCGGCTATGAGAGAATACAGAGTGAAGTAAAGAAAACGCCTACCATACAAGTAATCTCAGGGCCCGATAAAGGAATAAGAGATCCACACGTCAAACCCAAAATCCAAGATCAGCCTGATGCACTGAGACATAGGTGCCCCACGCGTATAAGGGAAGAAAACATCCAAAACAATAGTAATTAAGCCACCAGCCGAAGGAGGAGTCACACTAAAGCAACTCCGAATATATATATATATAAAGAGCAACGAACTGCAGAAAAGCAAAAGCCCGTGGTCTAAATAATAGAAGAGGAGGATCCTTGGTCTAAGGTTGAGATGTCAAGACCTTGCTACCGGCTTCCCCAGATTTACAAGAGCAATTTTCCATCAGCATTACATTAACTTGAATCAACAGACTTAGATTTTCTAAATCAAATTAATTAGCTTCAATTGTCTCTAAAGTGTTGAATCTATTGAATATTGAGTCACCAATGGGCTGAGACTTATATTGGAGGAACAATTCAATTGGGTGTCAATCTATAGTACAGTATTATCTTTGCATCTGCAAACCACAATAGATACAAATATAAATCCATTTAGAGAATATATATAGTACAACGTATTCAAAGTCATACTTTGGAATTCATGGCTCTCTATCTGAAGTTTGTGGTAAATAGTTGAAGTTTCAATAAAACTGGCAATCTATATATTGTTCACATCTACATATAATTTGACACCATAGCATTGTCAAATTAGTCAAATCAATAAAAATATCGATCCACCGGCTCGGGGTTATCACATTAATTTAATCATTTATTTTTCAAGACAACAATAAATAACCTATGTTACACGAGGACGTGTCCCCTAACCCAGAATGGGTTGTCCCATCCCTATCCTTCCCCAGGACAGGGGGACACAAAGGGGACATCCCCTTGTCATCCTTGAACCAGGCTAAACAGCAAGAAACGGCAGGAAACGTCCCTGTCCATTTGGGGACGGCCAGCCATCCCCGAGACGGCTGGGGGACGTAGGAAACGTCCCTCGTCGTCCCAGGGACGGCTAGCCATCCCCTACGGACTGTGAAGTTTCAACAACCAAAAAAACATTTTAAACTCATTTATTCACAAAATAATGATCTGCACACAGCCCACACCTAGGTGATGGTGATAGCCTTGTAAGAATAACCACCAACTCACTGAAATAGCATGACTTCCTCTTCAGAACAGCCAAAGAACAAACGTTTCAGATATGCAATGAAGCTGAATATGGACTTTGCAACCATTCACTCTCCCAACTATTCAGTGAAAGAAGGTATACAAAAATTTCTACCAACACCTGAAGAAAATCTCAATTTAGCATACTCTAAGCATTAATAACAAAATGATATCAGACTTGACCTATGAAAGACACCATGCAACCTAGTACTCCCACCATTCTAACCACACTAAAAAATATGCAAACTGCCTCTCTCACACAACTTGTATCAGATATAAAAGAGTGTGATAGCATTTTCAACAATCATGCCTCTCCCTTTAAAAATGTAAACATTTTATCATAAAAATAAGGCAAAGGTTCTATGTTCACAAAACATAGTGAATTCTCATGTCGACCTGAAGAATAAGATTTGCTCAGAAAAAAAATGCGACACACAGGCCATTTGGATATTGATAGACCATGGTTTTATTGATATTTGAGACTGTTATAAATTTATAATGCTTTATTGACATTCATTATACTGGTATACTACTACTCTCATGATTTATTTACATATTGATATTGTTGTTATATGTTATTGACATTTCTCTCTCTTTCCCCCTCTCTCTCTCTATAATATATTAATAAATTTTGAAAAATTCATATATATGTGAAAGACAATTCCCAACAAGATCAAAGTAGTAGCAGCCATGATATGAATCTTGGCTTTCAAACTTAAACGCACGAATGACCAAAAATCATATACAAAGGGAATTGTGGGAAAACACACCCCGTGTGAAGTTGACAAATAGAAAAAACAGAAAAGCAATTGGATAGTTGATATTCTCACCCTTTGCAATTAATGCTTATCTACCGCAACCTCTGCATTGAATGCATTTTAACTTTTGTGAATCTAACAACTTTATAAACCATTTTGTCAATTCACTAATCCACAAAAGCAAATTAAATGATTAAAAGGCAATTTGGTGAGCGAAAGGCAATCTAGCAAACAAAGGCGATTTGTAAAACTAGCACAATGACAAACTCGATAGTGTTACAATGACTCTCCTAGAAGCATACCCAAAAGGTGAATTCGTATTTGCACGATTCAACAATCAGTTATCTCAAAGATATGAACATCCCCAAATTCAATCATGTACGCATTCATCGAACCTTAGCAATTCTAAATGGGTTTCATGAAATGAAATTCTATTTTAATTTTGTACAAATTCCATTTCATTTGAACAATGTACTATGTGAATTATGCTAATTTTTTTATTACTAGGTAGTTTGAAAAGAAAAAAACCCTAGGTTAATGCATAAACCAACTTGAAACCCTAATTTCACAAACAGCTAATTGTGGGCATTTTATCATAAACCAAATATCAACAGCAAACAAGCAAAGAAAATGGAGGAATCCCAAGGGCCTTTGCCATCTTCCCATATCTAGCCCACATATGGCACAACTTTGGATACTCATCTAGGGCATTTTGAAGCAGACGAGTTCAACAAAATAATATCAACAAAGAACATGTCGCCATGGTCAAAGAACATTTTTAGCAATGGATTACACCGTGCAGTAGAATTTCTTATGGCTATGGAAGCCCCAAAATTGGTCTTAGAAGGCATCCACTATTATGATCCAACAAGGAGGTTGGTCGTCAAAGAAGGCATGGTGTATGCTGAATTAACCCCAAAGGGAATTGCTCGGACTTTCAACATTCCTATTCACCTCGCAATGAGCCCATTTAATAAGGAGTCTACAAAAGCATACGCCAAAAGTGAAGAGAAGAGGATGAGGTCTTTGCATATAACTTGGTTGTTGGAGGACAAAAAACCAAAGGCAATATCCAAGATGCCTAAAACCCTATACTGTTAATGATTACATGCAGCGTCGTAGTAACTTCCAGCGATATCATTACTATGGATAAATTAAATGATAGCTCTCAAGCTATTTAATTTATTATGAGTCAAAGGGCACGATTTATAAGGACACTTCGATTTGTTAATGAAGATAATTATTAAATGAAAGAGTCACCACCATTTGTTAAAGGATAGATATTTTAAAGAGGCACGATTTCTTAACAAGGCCAACCTTGTTTCTAAATGGTGCGATTTTCAAGAAGGACGTCTTTTCCTTGTGGCCGACCAGTTTGGGAAGAGACATGTCCTTCCCCTCCAAGATGTATATATACTTGATGTTGCTATTCACTATGATCATCAAGTTAAGTTCAATTGTGTCTATTATATTCTGTGCGAATTACTTCAAGAGCAGATTACGAATTTATCTAAGTTCAGATTTAGATTGAAAGGAAGATCAGATTATTATCTGATATTGCATCGTGCATTGGTGCTGTATATTGGCCTTGAGTTTTGGCCTCATTGTAAGGCGAATTGCTGCCACTACTTATATATATAAGAGAGATCTTTGTTGCTGAATTTTTCTCCCTCAAGAGGAAGGTTTTTCCCAGGGTATCTGCTGTGTTATTGTGTCTGATTTGAATTAATTTTCTGTGCATTAAATCTGATCATTAAAATTTACATATACAAGACCAATTTCAAAATAGAAATAAGTGATATTATCACTTTATTGAGTAAAAGTGTAGGGTTACCAAATGCAAGAACATTTGAAACATGGATGTACAATTTTATTAAGGATGTCAAGAATGGAGAGGCAATGATCCATTGGTCCTAAGTTGTGAGTGATTCCATCCACTCACTGATGATAAAGTTTAGAAGATCAAGGCAATTCCATATGTCTTCCCTTATTGCCTATTCATGTGCCATTTGAGCTGAATTCCCTGGATTGAATAGAATTGGTGTATTTGGGCATGGTTCTTGACACAAATTAGTTTCCCAACATTATCCCTAGTTGAAGGTGGAAGAGTCAATAAAAGATTACCACAGAGTTAATGATGCCTTCTTGAGGAAGTTGGTAAGGACCATCGGAGTCAAGGCCAAAAGAATATATGTCGATGCATAAGGTGTAATTCATCCTCATGGAAGTTGCCACATCCAATTTCCTAAGTTCACTTACATCCGGATAGAGGGATTCACCATGAAACCCTATATCTTGCCTAAGTACCCTGCTGATAAAGTGGTCCTATTCGAAGTAACAAGGCAAATAATTGAATCATATAAGGCCTTTGAGAAATTGCATAGGAGGGGCAATATAAGATTTCCTTATACCTAGGAGGTTATGTCTGCAATGCACTAAGCAATGCAAAAGAATCAAAGAAAGGTTTGTAGAAGGTTAGAGAAACATGTAAATAAGAAAATGAGGCACGAGCCACGTGGAATATTTTTGGAATGATTGTGCAAATGACCAAGAAGTGAGGAAGGTGTCACATCAAAGGCTCAGATTGAGCCAAATGATGACACTTGGAACACACACAATTCCACCTCAAATAACGAACGATGATGAAAAGGTTCTTCATCCTAGTTATGATGCAAATAGGGTGCTCGATCAGCCACTTCAAGATCCAAACTGTTGAGAGCCAGAAGTTACTTCTTTGGAGGTGATAACCAAACCAATCTTGGATTCCAATCAGACATGGATAAATCACTATGAACATGCACTAAAGGTGAAAGGGATTGTTATTACATATCCCAAAGAGAATAGCAAAAAGAGAAGAGCCAAATCTATGGAAGATGCTCATTATGATGACTTTCTTGTAAGGAAGAGAAGAATAGTTGAAGCCAAGACTGTAGAAATGGAGAAGATCAAAGAAAGTGAAGGGGTATCAAGCAAATGGAATACAATTGCCAACATGTTAGAGGATCCAAACTAGCCGATAAGGGCCCCTATTAACTTGATAGAGAAACCATGAGGCATATTAGCTAGCATATCCTCTCTTCCACAAGCAAAGAAGGATGTTCCAGCCATGGAACAAGCAATACAAGGGATTGAACCTATAATGCAGACAATAGATCTCAAAGGCAAGTCTTTACAGACTCAAGCCTCTGCATCATACCCTGCAACCATGTTATTTGCTTCTCCACCCTCCGTTAATACCACATTGCAAATGGCTGAGCATGTGGGAAGACAAGATCAAACTGAAAATTCCCCTATAGCAACAGATGAGGAAGATACTATGGCTATGGAGGAAATGTTGCAAGAAAAGAAAAAGCTGGAAGCACAATAAAAGAAATATAAGGAAAAAATGGAAAAGAAATCTCCTAGTGCAGCACCAACCATTCTTATTGATAGTGAGGACAGTGGGGAGGAACAGGAGGAATACATAAGTTTTCATGTGATGCCCAAAATCCAAGGAAAAAAGATTCAATTTTGGAGGAAGTTGTATAGCTAGGCAAGACCGAGGTCTCTATTGTTCACATTTAACATGTGGCAGATGTATCTACTGGCACTATTCTTTCAGATATGATTGAAGAGCAATCACAGGTCAATGAAATGAATAAGGAAGTGACACATGAGGAACTTCCAACTGCAGAGACTCAGGAGGATCCAATTCTAGATCAACAACGAGAGGTCCCATCTCAAGGTGAGAGTGTAATAACAGAAACAAAGCTAGGCATTGTTCATCAAGAACAAATTGAGCAGCCGAAACAAGATGAGGAAGCCCCTAATGTACAGGAAACCAAAAATGTAAGAGGCAAAGGTAGAAGTTGAAAATACTGAGCAACAACAACAAGAAGTTCCTGATGAGCAAAGTAACATAGAAGTTGCAAAAGAAAATTGCCAATGAAGGCACTAATGTTAATCCTGTGGGGAAAATGACTCCTCCTGGTGAAACTCATTTAGAAGAATAAGTGTTGCAAGAGGACGTTCATATGCAATGTGAGGATCCAATGCAAGAAGATATGCCTCTAAATATGGAAGAACCAAGGAAACACGGGGACGCATCCCCTACCCTTTTGCCCCTCGTCCCCATACCGAGGACGTCTCGAGGACGGGGGACGCCTCCAGCCGTCCCCAAAAAGTCCCCTTTTTTTCGAAACGTCCCCGATTGGCGGGGACGTCTCGGCGACAGCAAGGGGACAACCCACTGTCCCAGGGACAGCCCGCTGTCCCAGGGACAGCCAGCCATCCCCTTATTTCCAGCAAGTTTTTACAAAGAAAAAAAACTTTGAAATTAAAAATGCTTATTTTTTTATTGTTTCTAAGTGGACCCCACACCCTCCCAAGCCTAAAATGAAACATAAAACTTGCTTTCAAAGCCATTTGAGTTAGTTTTTAAATTTCAAAAAAAAATTGCAGCTAAGAGGCAAGTGAGCAAGAGAAAAATTGGTAGTGACTTAGACTCTGAGTTTGATTTTGATGCAATGTTGGCAAATGTCGAGTAGAGGCAACCATCATACTTTCTATTACTATGGTTTGGACATTTGTGACTTTGTCATTTTGATATTTGTAGTGCTTACTTGTAGCCTTTGGGCATTTTAAAATAAATTTTTAAAATTTTATATCATATGCACATTAATTGTTTCACATGAATTATGGAAGCAATTAAGTAGTTGTAGTATTAATTTGTTCGACTCTAAAATGTATATGTCAATATGATTGGTGATTACATTTGCACCTTTATCAATGTTCATTGTTATGATTGTCATTACTCATATGAATATCTAAAATTTTCCTATATTTTTAATATATAAATATATAGCCGTCCCCCCGTCCCCAAAAATCCCCTAAAAAAATGTCTTCCCCGAAACTCATCCCACCGTTCCATCGTCCCCCCGTACCCATAGTTACCGGGTTCTCTATTTTTGCCCTGCATGCCCGCTCCGGAAGCGTTTGGGCACGGGTTCTTGCTGGGGAGCAGCTGGGAGCGCCCAAGGAGTGCCCAGCCACCTGTGGGTTCTCTGTGGGTCCGCTCCCACAGACTTTGGGCACTGAAAACCAAAAATAAATCAGTTTTTGAAGCACTTTAAGTGCCAAAAAAACCCTAGAACGCCTTTATAATATGACTATCACTCCTTTGTCATTTCATTGCTCTCACAAACACATTTTCAAATGATGTTGAGACTCTTTCACATGATGCAGAGACTCTTTCACATGATGCAGCTACTACAAGTGGCACTGGCAATGCATTTGCTTGTGGTTCAAATAATGTTGAACCAAATGATGATGATCTAGAACCTTTTGATGATTGATGAATAGTTGTAATGATCTTCATTTGAATCATGACTAGAGAGACATATCTTATTATATGATATTTATTATTAATATATGAGTATGACATATGTATTGGAATTTTGAACTATCAATTGGCATTTATGATTTATCTTTATAAGTTTATAGGCTTGTAGTTTATCACTAGCATTGATCAATGATTTTAGATTTAATGATGATTGATGAAGTATCATAGACTCTTCATACTATCAAATGTATTTACAATTTTGTATATTTTTAATTTTATATATGTATAACCGTATCCAAACGTACCGTATTTCAAGAAAAAAAAATTGTCGTACTAGCATACTCGTATCCCGTACCCATGCCCGGTCCCGTACCCGAACCGGCAACTTAGCCCGTACCGGAAACTTGGTGGAACATAGGGAAGAACTAAATCAAAGGGAAGTTCAGAATGAACAAATCGACTCTTTTGTGCTCCAATTAGAAGATGTTGAAGATAGTCAACAGCAACATCAACAAGAGAAATCCGCAGTAGAACAAGTTCCTGATAAGCTGGCTAATCAATTACAATGACCTATGAAAGTGCAAATGGTCCCATTAGATTTCAAAAGTCTAATGCAAGAGATAGAAACACCTAAGCCTAGGAATAAGGCTAGAATGATACACTCGATTAAGAGAGATGCTACAAGGGCCAAAATGGTACAGATTATTGTCCCAGTAACTTAGAAGAACAAAGACAAAATGATGGCATCTAATTACTAGATCTCTACCATTGATCTAGGGCATGCTACTAGAGAACTGGAAATTGAAGATTTAAGGGGAAATATTGATAAAACTATTGCTAGGATGATGAGGGATAAAAAAGGAATTGAAAGAGCAAATAGCGCACTTGCAGAATTTCAGCAAAGCTCTCATTAAGCTAGACCAAGACATTGAAGAGCTCCCTCCAAATCCAATTCTGCTATCTCAAGATCAAGTGACAACGATGGAAAGTATGACGCATAAAGCTAATGCACTTGATAAACAAATAAATGATTTTATCATTGAAGGAGAAGAAATAATAAAAGACACCATAGGCAAATATAAGGAAGTATCTTGATGGCACAGAATAGCGAAGAAGTTAAATCAAAGTTGTGAAGATCACCTATTGCAAAATGATATAGAGCTAGCAAGAATAAAGGCAATAGAAATGCTCAACAAATTACTACTTACTAAAAGAGAAAATAGTTACCAGCGAGGATATCCCAAAGGTTAAGACTTGAGAACTTCAGCTTAAATTAGAAAAGGATATGATTGAAGAATGCAAGGATTAGATGGAAGCTCTACATGATATGGTAGAGGATTTAATGGAAAAGATATCTCCATAGTGGATGCCTTGACAAAAAAAGCTAACGATATAGACAATTTGGGTGAGACTGAGGCAGAAGTGAGAAAACTTAAAGGATGTTTTACGAGTGCCCTAGATGATCCAGTCACTAATTTAGATAGAGTTATTGAATGAGGTCATGAACAAAATGTTAATCAAAGATTATAATAAGATAACTCAGAAAAGAAATGTGAAGATAGTGACTATATCAAAAATCTTTGCTAAGTATAGGTTTAATTGGAGTATCTCGCAGGACTTAAGCAGAGAAAGAATAAATAAGGTTTTGGCAACCTTTGGTGAATATGTCCAAAGACAAGAGGCCTTAGGGGAAAAGGTCATGATAAAAGAAGAGGATGGTTCAGAGTAAATTCTAATCATCAGTCATTTTAATTAAATATGCCTAAGTCACCAAGGTCTAATAACTATGTTCAAGCATGAGAAGACATGTGAAAGATTGTTTTGGGTGGTGCTTTGCAGGAGTTTTATGCTCAATCGGCTCAATGCATTTCAATTAGAATTTTGATTACATGAGGGATATGCTATTCCTGTGGGTATTGCAAGGATTTTGTGTCCAACCTGCTCGAAACAATTCAAGCATGATTTTTGAATACGGATATGAAAGAGATGTTAAATGGATTAAGGGTTGACTTGATCGGAGTAGTGAAGCCTATTGGAGGATTGACACTAAGGCCATATCACCATAGATGTGTTTTCCAGCATTATGATATTGTTTTTTGCCACATCGATGTTTTGGAAAGTTAATAGAATTTGGATGTTTACAAAATGTTCTAGGTGCCAGCTGTTACTAACTATGAAGGTGATGACATCACCCACATGCCACTTATCAAATTGCCATTATTGATTCTGATTAATTAATTTTGAACCGTCAATTGTTGTAACTAACTTTTGGCGCCCTATTTCTATTGAAGGCCCAAAGTTAGTCTCTTTTGGTAGATTAGAAATTGTTAATACTTGGCAAACCTGAGTTGGAGAATTGTCAATTCTAAGTCTACTTCATGATTTCTTCTCGCTATTGGTGAGAAAGCTTGTATATTTTAGTAAAGTTTTGTAAATTTGAGGCCAACTAAAGGTCATTTCCAAGTACAATATCTTTTATGACTGCAATTTGTTACCTTTCAATGAAATTTCAAATTGTTGCACTAAAGTCAAGTGCATTTGAATCTTTTATTTGAGTAACAAGTTTTCCTTTGAAGATTTGCATTGGTTTGTATGCAACTATGGATTCTTGGTGAAATACAAAACAGTTTTAGGTCTCTGTTTACATTGCTTGAGAAGTATACACGTTTAATCACTAAAAACTTAGTTTCTTAGGCCCTTTCTCTTCTTTCCCTATCATTTTTCCATTTTTTTATCAAAATCCTTGGAAAGTGAAGTTTAATTGAAAACTTGTGAAAAGTCACACAAATGTTGTTAATGAATTTAATTGTCGTGGAAATCTTTGAGTACTTTTAGACGAGTTAATCAAAGTTATCCTTTGATTTGTGAAATAAATTAAAATAACCTTTGATCATGTTAAATAAGTAGTCAATTTGATCAAATCAATCAAAATACCTCGTGAACCTTAGAATTTCAAGTTCCTACGAGTAAAGATCATTTGTAAGTCTCTTCATGAAAAATAGAAAAGTACGATGAACCCTAAGTAAACCTAGTAAGTCAAGACTTGACAATCAAAACCATGGGATATTAAATTCTATCTGAATTTGAAATCTTTCAACAGAGATAGGTTTTCGTTGTACAAATTATGTGTTATGTGATTAACAACCACATCAACAAAAGTCCCCAACTTTTTTTCACACCTTTCAGCATGGGCATGGAGGCACTTGATTAGAGTTTAGATACATCATACATCTTGAGTATTATTCCTTCATATTCCTTTCTAAAATGGGAAGATATTGAAATGCGCCAACCAATTTTTTCCTTGAATTACCACAACATAAACCAACACTATGCCAATGGATTAGCGTTAGCATCAAAACTGAAATCCAAGCTTGAAAGAACTCAACGCCAAGAATGCACACTCAATCCCAAGGAAGGATAGGTGTTGTCATATGGCAGAGAAATTAAAGAACTGTACTTGAAATGAAACAAACTCAACGTCAAGAATGTGCACTCAAGATCCCACTGAGGGCGAGGTGCTAACATATGACGAAGTTATTAATTGAAAACTGAAACAAATAGGCGGATAACCAGCCATGAAGAAATCCGCTCAACCACTTAAACAGTGGGGGGAAGAAAACAACATAATCCAGACTAATTCCTACGCTGCGGCGGGCATCCACTAAACAGTGGGAATTGTCCACTTAACAGTGGGTGATAGAAAGTAAACACAAATCAGATTCCTCCACACTGGCGGTAAACCATCCAGGGGTTATGATATTTGCATTAAAGATCACAAGTAAATGCAGTAAATAAATGGTTGGATTAGTACTACTAATTCTCAACCTTACAATTAAGAAAAACTGCAAATTACAAGTGTTACAATAGAAGAATGAATGCAAATATGTGAAGGATGAATTTAGCTAGTTTATATAACTCTCAAAGACTGAAATTGAAGCCAAATTCTGAACTTGTTGAAGTCTGATAATAAAAACCAGCAAACTGAAACTTTAAACCAGCAACCTGTAAAACAATGAAATGCTCATAACTCTTTCAATATACCTCTGAATTGAATGAAACGAAATGCAAAGTCTCTTTGGAGGATAGGCGCCCAAACTCAAACCACAAAACTGCATCAAAACTCAAGATATTATTTTGCACGAATCCCAAAGCACTCTCAAGATGGTACGACCCTCAAGAGGGGCGATTTCTCTTGCTAAAAATCAAATACTTGGAATTAAATTCTAAAATTCTCCAAATATGGTCGCCATTAGCATAGAATTGCAAGGATCAAATACCCATAACCAAAATAAATTCACATCAAAAGCTGTAAATGAAAAACACCTTCAGCTGTGTATACACCAGCAACATTAAAACTGAAATTATCACCAAAATTCACCAACTTTGAAGCACAATCTGCTAGTTGATTGAGAAGCAGCAAAAAGACCAACTAGGTGTTGTCTTTCAAACACGAAATTGGATTGGAACTAGGAGGTAAGCATCCCTCGAAGTATTAAACAAGTTGTCATTTTGACAACATAACATTAGCATAAACATTGAATGATCAGCTCTTCAAACAGCAGCAATATATAAGCTTTAGTTGGCAAATGAAGCAACAAGAACTCTTCAAATTCCAAGAAGTTGAATCACTTCAACTTCCAAAAGGGACGCCACCTTTTTGCCTTTTACTTTTTTTGAAATAATAAAATATTATTCAACCTCCTTTAGGTGTCCAACTTCACTTTGCAACAATAAAGCATTTAATAAATCATTAAATGCACAATTTGTAACGACCCAATTCTGCGTAAATTAAAAACTTTCCAATTCTCACTTAAAACATGTAAAAGTTAACATATAACCAAGATAATACAATAAAATTTCTTCCTTTCTTTATTGATAAACACGTACAAGTTACAATATGTTTCCTCATGAATTTCATTTTCATTGCAAATATAAATCAGAGTTAAAAAGTAATGCATTTACATACATAGCTCGTAAGTTTTTGCACAAATAGAAGTAAGAAGGTTCAGGAGTCCGTCCTTTCAAATCTTGGTACATCGGCCGCTTTGTTGTGGAGGAGAAACATCACTCGGGCGCTTTTGCGCCAACCACGGACTTATAATGCGGTCCCCCGCACGATCATTTTGCAATGAACGGCCCTCCCTTCGAAGAAGAGATTGGTAGGGTATCCTTTAACGATTACCAACTGAGCATAGTGTTGTGTCCTACTCAACTAGAACCTTGCTATTTCACAATCTCGATCTAGTACTCGGATCACAATGAACTGACAGTGTAGTCTCAACTATCTCACATCTAGGTGGATGCCGTACCTTTCACTACTTTGGCCAAAGTATTCTCATTCAGTACTTCGAATGAAGGTCATCTATCATAAACACTACTCAGGGCCAATTTGACTTGGGGCTATCTTACTCTACGCATAGGTTATGTCCTCCAATGGATGAATCCGTCATCCCAGACATTCTACAATCATACTATCCTATTAGAAACGAAACAGTCAACAAATGTCTTATATCCTAACTCCTAATTTAGGAAATCTTTATCCAAGGAGTATATAGCTTGTCACAGTTAACCTAACAACATAAGCTTAAGACCATACTTGGTTCTGTCATCATTTCGTTCCTAATAGATAATAAATACAGCTACGTATTCTCCATATACGGAGATCATACAAAGTATGCAAAAAACAATCAAATACGTATAAAAACCCTTTTCTATATAATGCAAATTAAATAAAGCTACCCTTTAGCTCTTAAATCATTGGATTCTCTTTTCTCTATCCCCTTAATTTAAAGTTCTTATTCATTTGCCTTTAAATGGAATGCACAAATAAAGTTTACCCAATCAGTACTTAAATAACTTTGAGCTATTTGAAATCTCAAACACACAATAAAGCAAATGCAATCTTTCAACAAAAATTACAAAGTAATAGAAAGTCATGCCTGATATTCAAAGAGTACGGTGAACTCCAAGATCACTTTTTCACAATGGTACAATGGCACTCCACTATAGAAGATTTGCCCAGCAATGACTCTTAATTCTCACAAAGTATCAAAGACTGTATTGCTGCAATTGCTTGTCAAATACTGTCCAAGTTCTCTGTATCTTGCTCACTCAGTATTTAGAAAATGTAGTAATATGGCAAATGTCTCAGCTCAAAAAAAAAAACTGAATTCTAAACTCAATGGCTTGCTAATCATAAACTTCCTAAAACTGATATCTCAAAGAATGGCTGGGCGTCAATATATAGGGCCCGAAATGCAACGGATTCCACTAATGGAGGCATGTGGATTGACATCTATGTGCTCAGAATTAGTCAAAATGATAGATGGCGGATTCTTAAACCCTTAGTCATCAATTTGAAGGTGATTCGACTTTCTTTCAAGCCAGCAAATGAAGAATTTTTCGACTCTCACATGGCGGATTGACAGCTCAAGGCGTTTTCCAGATTTTAGGTTATTTTGTTGCAATAATTCAGGAAGTTCGTTTCCAAATGAAAAGGTCAAGTTTCATATGATCCCACGTCGCCATTTCAGGCCAAGAGATTAGCATTCAATCATTTCTCAATGACCAGTTCTTTGCCTCGCGTTTCTGGCGCGTTTTTCTTCATGCGCGTGACTTTTCCAGGCGATTTTTATGCGTTTTTCAGAGAAAAACGTGTTTTCTGCCTTTTTAAATGTTTATAAAAAAATTAAATTCGATTTCTCTTTTTTTTTAAAATCTCAACAAATGAAATCTTCGATTATTTTCCATTCGAAATTGCTTCTCATAGATTAATATGTTTCAAATAAAGCTTTAAATAAAATCATTATAAAGCTTAGGTTCGATACTCATTTTTATTCAAAAATTTCCTTCTACTATATATTGTGCATATTTATCTTTTTTTTGAAATAAAGCTCAATGTTTATTCTTTTTAAATATTTGCAAATATTTTCTTTATATTTAAATATTATATATTTGCATATTTTACTTATAAACGTATTAATTTAAACATTAATATTTATTTATATATAAACGTATTTATATATAAATATATATTAATTTTAATATTAATACATTTAATTTATATAAAATATACAAATATGTTATTATTTATACATCCTTTATGTATTGATATATATATATATATACTAATAATCACCTAATTAATATATATATATATATATATACATAAATATATATTTAAATCTTCTAGATAATAATACTAAATATATAATTATATTTAATAATATACATATATACCTGTGTATACGTATGTATGCATACATACATGTCAACACATGTGTATGAGCATATCCGTCTGCTTAACATACACATGTATTGATATGTCTGTACATATAAATACGTGTTCACAATGTATAGATGTATGTGCGTTCTCAATCAATCATTAACACATAACATTCACATCATTCATACTTGGGTCATTGTATAGCAAGTCTAACGTTTAAACAATCACATCTCCTAAACATAAAGAAGTGAATTCAGAACCTTAATGTCAATAAACAAGCCTATAGACGACTTACCCTTATCTCGACAAACAGACTTGGATTACTAAATCTATAGTATGTGTGTGTATGCTCAATTTGGTAATTGTTACTGTTTACCCGACCAAGTTCCTCCCCGAATGATGTCTCTCCTCTATCCGGAGGAACAGTCTTCATACCTGCACATCATGACATGGCATCGGCAGTCATATGCTCATAACAAGGTAAAAACATCTCACAAGTTAGAATAACATTATTCCATAATTGTTTGCAATATTTAATCAAGACTAAATCATTTTGAAGTAACAATCAAATGAAACCATCATTTAAACAGGACTCATTCATTTAATAACGAGATCAACCATGTTTTATTCATCATCAAGATTCAAACATTACAATCAATTGCCCTATACAATAGTAGCTATAAAATCAGGATGTAACACAATTGACCCCCTTAATGGCCCCTCTTTTAAAACAACATGAAGTTATTACTCCTAGGCGTGGGGTACAATTGAGAAGCATGAAATTTGACTAAGTATAAACTCAACTCATGAAGAAAACCAAACCCAAAGCCAAACTGAAACTGATGGATAACAAGATGACTTGAGTTGAACTGCTAATGGTGCCACTGCCAAAAATAGTAAGTTTACCTCAAAACCAATAGAAAGCAGAACTGAGCTGGAAGCAAGACTTAATGAAAGTGGAAACCCTAAATTCGCACATCTGAGTAGCCTATGGATTTCCGGAAATAGGCTAAAACCAAACAAAGAGCATATGGCCAAAATGGGGACATTACAGATATCCTACATACATCTTTGGTTTTGTTTCTTCCGAAGGGGAGGAAAAAATTTCAACAATCTTGGATCTTCATCATCTTCCTTTGTGGACCATCCACCATCACTGCAAGAGATTATAAGACTTTGTATCTAGGACCCATCTTTGCATGCTTTTTGATTTTTTTTTAGTTTCTCATGAGAGAGGTGTTTATGTGAACAAGGTACTTTATCTAACTAATTCACCAACTAGGTCCTATTCACACCTTGTTATTTAAGTTTACCGAAAGAGTTTATTGTTTATCTCAAGTCATAAAATTATGACATGTCTCATAATATTGTGTTTTCTTGTGTCTGACCCTTGCCAACATATGCAAAGGTTTCTCATTGTAACGTAATCATATTGTATATTTATAATTTGATAGAATAGAATCATTCCCTCATGTTCGGTCTCTCTTGTGTTTTCACTGAAGCTACTTGATCTAAGGTGACTATCTTCATAGCCAAATATTACTTGGTATTTGAGCTTTCTATACCAACTCTTACAAGCAAAGCTTTATTTCTATGTGCTTTCTTCGTGCAAGAAATACTAGATTTTTATTTAACTATATTGCTCCACCATTGTCACAAAATATTACAATAGAATTTCTATGTTCTTCTCAATCTTCCAAAGCTCCTCTTAACCAAATTGCTTGAGTACATGATGTTGTCAATGCAACATATTTTGTTTCTATAATTGATAATGCCATTGTATTCTACTTACTTGAACTCCATGTAAGCAATCCACTTCCTAGTGTAAAACAATGTCCTAATGAGCTATTTTTGTCATTAGATGATCCTGTCCAATCTACATTTCAATAACCAAACAACATCGAACTTTCAACTTAATAATAATAAAGTTTATGATCCTTTGTTCCTTTCAAATACCTTAGTATTATCTTTTCTTGTAAATGATTTTCTATAAGTTCACTCATATACCTTGATAGCAATGGCACTATGAACATAATATTTGGCCTTGTAGCTATCAAATACATAAAGCTCCAACAATACTTTTGTAGTTCCTTTCATCTACCTTTGGTGACCCATCTTCTTTTATATATTTTTCTCTATGAGCAATTGGTGCATCAGCTCCTTTAAAATCTAGCATATTAAAATTCTTCAACATATCTTGCACATGCTTAGCTTGACAAATAAAGATCTTACCATGAGATTGGTCTACCTTCATGCCAAGAAAATATTGCATCAATCTTAAATTAGTCATTTGAAATTCTCATCATTGCCTCTTTGAATCCTTTATTCATCAGTCATCCTATTTGAGTTTACTGTATAGATTAGATGATCAACATAGAGAGAAACATAAAATGTTTCATGGCTTTCCTTCTTGAAATATAGTTTCTATTCATTCTTATTTCTCACATACCCATTTACTGAGAACCATGTATCAATTTTCGAATAACATGCTCTTAGGTACTTATTTCAAACCATAGAGCACTTCCTTCAACGTGTAAACATATCCTTCTTTACCATCTTCAAATCCTTGTGGCCGATCCATGTATTAGCCAATGTGACCATTCAAAAATAAACTCTTCACATCTAGCTAGTGTACTTTATATATTTTTGTGCTGCCAATGATAATACCAATTTTATAGTGTCATGCCTTGCAACAAGTGCATAGATCTCCTCATAATCTATACCATTCCTTTGAGCATACCCTTTTGCAACCAATCTAGCCTTGCAACTTTCAATTATTTCATCACTTTTGTACATTACATTGTAAACCTATTTAGTTCCATCACCTCTGTCTTTTGGTATCTTTACAAGCTCCCAAGTATTGTTTCTTTCAATAGCATCAACTCTTATTCCATTGTTGTCCATTCTTTCATTTCAACCACTTCTTTAAACTTAGTAGATACAACCTCAATATTTGAATAAAATGCATAATTGATCAATAACGTTATGTGTACTACTAGTATCAACTAACACTTTCACATTTTTATTTTTTATATTACCGATTACTTTGAGTGTTTGTTGTAGAAGTTGATAATCCAACCTCACAGATCCCAATGAACACCTGCAAGAAAATAACCTGTCACCAAAGGAGATCAAGAGACACAAAAATGGTGCTCTGCAAACATGAAGCAAAAAATGCATTACCCAAGAAGATAATAATTACAAAGAGATCAATCCTTAAGAAAGGAGATCAAAACCCTAAAGATGAGAACCCTAGGAAGAGGATTAAATTAGCATGTGACAAGTGTCAAGATCATAATGAACGAAACTACATGAATAATTTAATAATGCAGAATAAAGATTTCTAAGTTCAGCTTAAGTGAAATAAAGTAAAGGTGACTTAATTAATTAACCACTATGATTAAATTAATCAAGTAAACAACCTATTACTCTAACACCCCCCCTTAAGATGAACTTAGGGAGAAGCTAAAAAACTAAGGACAAAATGCATGAAAGCAAAGATGGGTCCCAACAACTAGGCTAGATGTGGTACCTTACATGTACAAATGTAAAAGATCTCTCACAACAGGAGAAAAGGAGAAAACCTTGTGGGAAAAACTCCTCTCCAAAAGAGAGAAATACAAGTGAAGGACTAAGAAGCCTCCAAACAAGAGTGAAGGATGAAGAAGCCTCCAATCAAAAAGAAATTGCCCCAAAAAGATAGGAACAAAGGATGAACACGGAAAACACCACTGAAGCATGAAGAAGCTGCAAACACTGTCATAGAATGACTGCTGAAATGCTGAAAACAGGAATGCAAGAGTGTCCATATGGTAAGTCCTCCATCTCACCGAAATGCATGGATAACCTACCGTTGCATTTGCCTAGCACATAGGAACAAATACTGTATACATAGCTCACTCCAATGCAAAACCAAAGAAGCATTAACGCCAATAGTATAAACCCCCCCCGTAATGTTGTCAAGGGATAGGCGTGACAAGTACACTGAAACTGAATGCCTAAAAGTAGTGTATGAAGAGGAACCAAGAACATCTGAAAGTGCAATCATGAAAGTACAAGCAAATAGAAAGGATGTGAAAACAAAAGTCACATATGCATGAGAAAGGTATGAAGGCAAACAATGGCAAACATCCACCCCCATGGCACTTTATATCTTAGTGCAAGTACAAGGCACAAAGTAATTTGCAAGAGCCCCAATACTACACATATAAAGCTGAGACACTTTATCTTAGTCCGTTATAGATGATAAATACATGCAATGTGAGCCCATAAGGTCCAAAAAGGACAATAGCTGAGAAGAAGGATTTCTAGAAAAAACCCAAAATCAAATCTAGAAACCACCTGCAACACTACAAAGATCTCAGAACAAGCTTTCCGATGATATCTCGTTTGCCCATTTTTGACATTGTATTCAAAAGTTATGGCGAAAACACTGAAGGAAACTCTAGAAAAGAAGATCTGACTTTGACTGGAAATAACAAGGACTTGAGAAAAAATCTCCAAAAAATACCTACACCACTGGAAATTACTCTGAGTCCTCTTTCCAACAATATCTCATTTGCTCGATTTCGACACCGTGGGCAAAAGTTATGGCCTCTGGAAGAAAACAGCTCCCAAGGGGCAAAAATCACAGTCTGCGGCATTAAATTTGACGGCCAAACGGTCGTCGTAACAAAACTGCGAGCCTAAAAATGACGTCCATATGGCTGTCACAGCTTTTTTACAATTTTCCTTATTTTAAAGAAAAATGTTTTTTAAATAAAACAATTAAAAAAAATTTACATATAATATCTTTTTTGTTTATAAAAAAATTAATAGGTCGGCAGCCTTCGTACCACCGGCGGCTAGCAGTACGCCGTCCAGCGTACTTAAGGGCCTGCAGGCCTGCGTATGCAAGTACCTGTTCCAACAAACAAACATCATGTTGAATTTGGCCCTTAAGTCCATTGATGTACAATTGTAGCCTCTGGTAAGGTGTCACCTTGAGAGCTCTAAGTGCCAATCTCAAATGCTCAGCATTATATTCAACTAAAGAAAATAATTTTTTTTTTAAAAATTGATGGGTAAAATAGCTTTCAATGCATGGTTACTAATACATGGTTGCAAATTCTTTACTAAATTCTTCCCAGCTAAACATTTGTCTGTGTTTCTCACTCATCATCCATTGGTACCATTGGTTAGGTCCTAATTTTAAATATACTAAAGCTATGTCAATCATGGCATTATTTGGTATATTGTGAAGTTTAAATTGTTGTTCTATGAGGCTTATCCATGAAATTATGTTTCTACCATCAAATTTATGAATGTTTATTCTTCGTAGGTATAAATGTTGACCTCGAAAAGGTTCTCCTATCCCTTGATTTGATTTATTAGGGTTGTACCCACCTTAGTGTTTTTTGGGGTTTTAATTCTAATAATAATTTCTTTGTAAATCTATCTAAACCCTCATTTAAATATGTTACAAGTGGGTCAAACAATTTACCTTTAATAAATGTACTGTTGTTTCATGTTCTTGTGGAATTCTTTCATCACTTTTAAGCTAAGTTACCTGTTTGGTTTTGGGTTCGGGTTCGGGTTCGAATTCGAGGGTTCGATTCGGAGGTTCGAGCAAAACATTTTTGGGGGTTGGGTTCGTTAGTACAAAAACATATAAAAATCAGAAATACATACATATTTGCAGCAGTAATTAAGTTCAAAATACACCACCATATTAATAGTCAAATAACATAGCAAAAATCCACCACCACTTTCATAGTCAAATATTAAAATATTAGTGATACTCAAATGTCATGATATAAATTGAAGTTCAAACATAATAATGTCAAGTGTTTACAATCAGCCATTATTGATCATTGATCAATCATATGGGTCATCAAAAAAATCATCATCAGCATCCATATTAGATGCTACATGTTGTGGTAAATTAGTAGAACCACAAATAGCGTCAACAGCACTCGCACAAGCACTGACACTAGCACTCTCATGTTCAGTAGCTGCCTCAAGCTCATAGTCTCGTCAATATCAAGTGCAGCTACGTGACTTGTGGAAGCTTCCAAGTCAAGATGCTCTGGCTCAATATCCCACCTCCTTGTGTCTCCTTCTTTGTAAGAACTTTCTTTTTGTGTAATGAGGCGCAAGTTTGAATGCACATACACCAAGTCCTCTAACTTTTTTGAATGTAGTCTATTGCGCTTTATTGAGTGGATGGAGTATGTGCTTCAATTCCTCTTAGAAGAAGATGAACTAGCAACCTATTAAGACCAAATTAAATAGTTAAGAGTTACAAATTTTTAATAAATAAAATATAAATTAAAATTACAAAATATAAAACTTAAATTTAAAAGATAAAAGATTTTGATTATAAAACTTACTTGGGATAAAACTTTTATTGCAAGAGGTTGGAGGTGCATGTATTCTTGGCCACGGAAGTACAACCAACTATGAGCATCCACCCTATACTTGTCGCGAAGAGCATCAAGACCACAATCACTGGAGCATGCAAAACCCATGAACTCAGCCCTCACTAGATCACGTTGGTCACGACCACTAAAGAGTCTACGAAGTGTTGCCTTGTACCCTTGAGCCACTTCAGCATCTCTATATGGACCAACTCTTGACGAAACAGAAAGTACCTAGGCACTATAGTATTTGGGACTCAATGCAAAAGCAAGGAGATACAACGGAGTGGTCATTTTCTTCCATCTCTCTACAATGATTTGATGTAGCTCTTTGAAGAACTTTTCTTCAGGATCTTCCTCTTTTGCATTGATGATGGTTTTCATCTTCTCAATCATTGAGTCGATGCCATGATATACTTCGACCAAACAAGGTCTATCCATGTCAATGTAATGGATCATGCTCAATATGGGCTGAGTGAAATTAAGGAGATACTCAACATGATCCCACCAACTGTAATCTAGGATCATTTGCTTAACCTTAGTTGCCCTTTCGGTGGTAGATTGCCTCCATATGGACCAATTAGGGTTGATGACCATATTAGATAGTGCCTCACGAACCTTCACAAGTCGTCTCAACACAATTGTGTTGGAAGCAAAACTAGTCTTAGCAACCTGTTTGAATCAAAATAAAATATAGTTTAAATTTACAAAAATCAAATTTTAAAATTAAAAGAAAATTAAAAGTATTGAAAATTAACTTAATTTCAACAACTCCAATTTTGAGAATTGTCTAAATATGCCTTGTGACGTATGGTGGTTGGTGACGGACATTTGCATGTCTTTGGCCTCAACATACACCTATTCGATCGACTCAATTTTGGTTCCAATTTTTTGTAGCATTAGGTTTGAGGGAGTGGACAGCACAAGGTGTCCAAACAATGTGTGAATCCTTCTCAACCAATAACCCAACAGCCCTACAATTTTTTGCATTGTCAGTCACAACTTGCACAACATTTTGATGGCCCACTTCTTCAATAGCTTGACAAAGGATGTTAGCACTAAATGCACCATCCTTTGCCTGTTCTTCACATTCCACTGCTCTCAAAAACATTTCCCCTTTAGGGGACACTGCAATAACATTGATCAATGGGCGATTTTTTGCATCTTTCCATCCATCAAAAATGATGGTCACCCATGTTTTGATCCACGAATCCCTTATGGGCTTCAAAGAGTCTACTACATATTTCACCTCTTTATCTAATAATGTGCAACACACCTTCTCAAAACCTGAGCCCTTATACCCCTTTGGAGCCTCATTAATAGATTTCACCATTTTTTGCCAATATTGTGAGCGAACAACGTTGAATGCCAATCCATTGCAATAGACACATCTTGCTATGTCTTGATCAGCAATCTCTCTTGCCTCATTCTAAAATGAAGTTTCCAACGGTCCCTTAGATCTTTTATTTGTAGAGGGCACAATTTTCTCTTGAGGTATGGACATAAATGGATGGCTATCTATAGGTGGAAAATGAGAAAGTGGTGTAGGGAGCTTCATCACTCGAGATCCTTTCTTTAACAAAGGATGACTTGTTTTAAGACAGCTTGCTGCTTGGTCTTCTTTTTCTTGCTCAGCAATATATGCCAATAATTGGGGTTCTAGAATGCCTTGTTTATCTGGACCTGGACAAGCTTTGATGCCTAGTCCAAGGATCCTACACAAGTGCCCTTTAACTCAACTGTATGAGCTCGAATATCTAACATTGCAATGACTACAAATCCAAACATATGCTCCACCACCTAGAAGTTGTTGAACCATTTCAACATATTTTCAAAGGGGAGAGTTTGGGTCTGTCTTGAAACGAGATTGGTTTGAGCCTGAGGAGGTAGAACTAGTTGCCATTGTAATAGCTAATGCACAACACATTTCATTTATTCAAAATTTTAAAGTATTGAAACTAAATAACTTAATTCATTTCAAAAAACTGAAAAATATTGAACTTGTGTTATAGACACCTAGAAGAATGAAAACAAAACAAAAGAGTTCATTTGTAAAAAACAAAAGAAAAACAAAAACTTCAAAAAACCTACCTCTTTTGAAGAAATCTTCCTCTACAATCTTCTTGGCAACGAATGAACACTTGCAAGTGCTTAGGAATAGCACAACAACCAACTTCAAACAATCAACGATCAACCTTCAAGTCTATTCAAGCTTGCGGAAGCAAGAAAAAAAATTCAGCAATGGAAGCAAAAAATATTGTTTTTCATTCACAAATTGTTAAGTGAGTATGTTTTTACCTATTTGATGTGTTAGAAGGCAAATATTAGGGTTGGCAGGAATATTTTAGTCTTTAAAAGACAAAAAAAAGTCAAAATAATATTAAAAAATTGCAAAAGACGCACTTTTCTGCGGGTTGGGCATGAAATTGCCCAAGTTCGAGCCGGGTTTGTCAGGATCGAACCCACAGGCTATGGGCCGGACCCTGTCCAAACCCAAGCCAGACTAGACCTGGACCACAAGTCGGAGCTGAACCAAAGCAGGACAAGCGGTTGCAAGGGGAAGAGCCGGTATCTTAGCTTTTAAGTGGTGCAAAATAAAATGGGTCCTTAAATTTTGTATGCGTAGAAAGGTCCTCTAATCCTAAGGATGACATGGCTTTAATTATGTTTTTATTTTAAGATTTATTAAGGTAGGAAAGTATTTGATGTTTCAGTTTGGACCAAACTTAGACAACTAAATTAAGGGATATATTTTATGTTTAAAAATAAATTTCAAAGAACTAACACTAACTAGTTTTTGATAAGCTTTCCAAAAATGTAAAGTTAAAAAAAAAATCAGAAATTGCAGTCTATAGAGCAAAATAATGAAAGTTTTGACTAAACTTTGACCACTAAATTAAATAACTTATTTTATTTCTAATAAAAATTATAAAGAACTAACCCTATTATTTTTTTCTGATCTTTCCAAAATTTGCGGCCTATAAAACAAAATAATGAAAAAACATAAAATATTAATAACTTTTAGAAAACATACCTTAAAGTTTGAATTTTCTGGGAGCTTATCTAATACATACCTCAAAAGCCAAAAAAAAATTGGACCCAAATTCACACTGGTTTAGAAGTTATGGTAGAAACAAAAATGTTGGTCCAAATCATAGCAATGATACCACTTGTTATAATATTTCTTGGAAATAAGTGTAAAAATCAGTTGTTATAATATTTCTTGGAAATAAGTGTAAAAATTAGTTGTTAGAATATTTCTTGGAAATAAGTGTAAAAATCAGAAATATAGCAGACCACTTCGAGAGGGTTACTTCCAATAATCAAATAATATTATATGAATTCAATATTTGATGATATATGATATGGGAGAGAGTTTTCTTCCTTATTTATAGACTAAACTATGTAGCCTAAACATACACCTTCATCCTAATTAAAAGCTATTAGTGTATTAACTAATATTTATGTTAGTGTTAAGCATGCCACAAGTGCTTATCCTTATTATAATTTAGACTATATAATATATACTTAGGAATATACAATATTAGGATCATAACAAGAACAATCCTAAAATAAGTCGTCTTACATGCAATTTCCTAATTGAACGATTGGAACTAAAAAAAACTAAAAAGCTAGGCAAATAAAGAAGCAAATCAACCCACTAAAAATAGCTCCCTAAAAAGTAAAAACAAAAAACTTATCCCAAACATAGCAATTAGCTTTCTTCTAAAACGACTAGTTAATAATTAATAACTAATTTAACTCTTCTAAACATAGACTTGGACTTTTGTAGAATACATACTGCATAAAAAATTCCAACAAACTATACAATGTATGAAAACATCTTTGTCATGTCCCCTTTTCCAAATTAGAGCCACGGAGAAGACCTCTAGCATATCCTCATTTCCCATAAAGTGAAATATGCTAACCAATTTTTTTCTTGAATTATCATAACACAAACCAACACTTAATCAACTCGGTTAGCGTTAGCTCCAAATAGAAAACTGAACTTGAAATGAAAACTACTCAACGTCAAGAATGTGCACTCAAGATCCCACTGAGGGCGAGGTGCTAGCATATGACGGAGTGTTGACTTGAAACTAGAAACTGATAGGCGGATAACCAGCCATGAAAAAGCACTTCCACACTACCACCAAACAGTGGGGGAAAAGATTACAATTAAAACAATTCATCCGCTGCGGCGGGCATCCACAGAACTGTGGGGATTCTCCACTATGAAAGTGGGTATAAGAGTGTTACAAATCAGATTATCCACACTAGCGGTAAACCATCCAGGGGTAATTTAATGACAAAACAATAAGTAATTGCAGAACTGAAAATGGTTGGATTAGTAATGCTTAATCTCAACCTTTACAAATTAAACTCTGCAGATTACAAATTACAATGATAGGAAATGAACCTTAGACATGAAATATGAACTTTTACAATCATATAACACTCAAATACTGAAGTATAAGACCAAAAACTGAGAACTATAACAGTCTGATATAAAAATCAGAATTCTGGAAATTCAAATCAGCAAACTGTGAATTCTTTCAATGCTCATAACTTGGTCAAATTACCTCCAAATGATGTGAAATCAGTTGCAATGATCTCCTGGAAGATAGGCGCCCATTCCATGATGAAGAAACAGCAGCAAATGATGAGTATTATTTTCTTAGCACAATTCCCAATGTTCCAGAATGGTACGGCCTTGAGCAAGGGCGATTTTGACAAGTAAAAATCATAAACCCAAAACTAAAATCTGAAACTCTCCAAAGATGGTTGCCTTGGGTGTAGGAATGGATTGGAGAAGTACCCACAAGCAAATTAAATTCACTCCAAAAGCTGTATGCAAAAACCACTTTCAGCTGTGACTATATCAGCAACTTCAAAACTGGAAATTTCATCAAAATCTTCAACTATTGAGCTCAATCTGCTAGTCTGATTTGAGAAGCAGCAAATGACCAACTAGGTGTTGTATTTCAAACACGAAATTGGATTGGAACTAGGAGGTAAGCATCCCTCGAAGTATTAAACAAGTTGTCATTTCGACAGCATAACATTAGCATAAAAATATTCCATCCTCAACTCTTCAAACAGCAGCAATATATAAGCTTTTAGTTGGCAAATGAAGCAACAAGAACTCTTCAAATTCCAAGAAGTTGAATCACTTCAACTTCCAAAAGGGACGCCACCTTTTTGCCTTTTACTTTTGAAATAATAAAATATCATTCAACTTCCTTTTAGGTATCCATTTCATATTGCAACAATAAAGCATTTATTAAATAATTAAATGCTCACTTGACCCCTTTATGTCCCCTTCTTTAAAACAACTTGAAGTCATCAAGCCTAGGCATGGGGTACAACTTCAAGACATGAAAATTGACTAAGTCTGAAACTCAGTCCAAGGAGATAACCAAATACAATGCCCAAGCTGCAACTAATGAATTGCTAAAAATAGCAAACTGACAAATGCCAAACTAAACCAAATTGATGATGATGCTTCTGCCAAAAATGAACTTACTAAAAATAGTAAATGCCAAAAATAGTAAGTTAACTTCAAAACCATTAGAAAGCCAAACTGAACACTGAACTGCAAAGGATTGAATTGCTGCTAGATAGATACTGCCAAAAGATAGACTTGCTAAAAATAGCAAACTGCTATAAATAGTAAGTCTGCACAACATCCTCTGAACGCCAACTGAGCAGTATCTGAAAGAGGAAACCCTAGTTTTATACTTCAGCTTAGCCTACGGATTTCCGGAAATAGGCTAAATCCAAAAGAAGAGTGTATGGCCAAAATGGGGACATTACATAAAGCCAAACGATAAAGCAAGAAAAATGATTAATAATATTACTTTAAGTTGAACCCAATTATTTTATATTTAAGAAGTAACTTAATAATATTATTATAATTATTTAAAATTGTTTTTAAACACTCAATATTAAAAAGTATTTATAAATACTTTTGGAGGGGAAATTAAATCATAAGACAAAATTGGAAAGCTATTTAAAAGAGGCATTTGGGTTCATTGAGGATCATTTTGTCTTCAATTTGCAATTCAACATTTGAGCTTCATATTCAATTTCACAACCAAGGATGCAATCCCTTGGCTGTGTGAAATCTTAGGGGACAAAACCCTTTTGGATTTCCAACACCAGATTTGGGGACAAAAACCCTCATCACCATCTAGGGCATCTCCACACAGGGGTTACACTGAAGCGGAATATTTGGTGATTTCATGCACATTTTCTGATTTGGGCAATTGGATTTGCAAGCACATATCGGGTTCATGATTTTGGAGGGTTTCATTGCTTATTTGTAGAGATTGTTTGCTGTTGTTCATCATCATTTTATACAAGATTTTAAATGCCAGATTGCGGGGGTACTTCCATCAACATTATTTCTGAAGTTGTAACTTGTTGTTCGCCTTTCATTTAATGCAATTTTTAGGGGTGCCATCCCATTTGGGAAGGTTTATACAAATTTTGGTGATTTTAGCGAAGTTTTACATCATAATTCCTTACCATTATTGTAGTGCAGTGTGCCAGCTTGGGAAGGGGAGATTTAATAGTAATTGTTTCTGTTCATATAATTTTCCAGCTGGTGATCTGCATTTCCAGCACAGTCTATGGCCGTACAAGTCTAATCTGTATTCCAAGCTACCAATCTATCAACATGTTGACATATTTAAGTCATTGACATCTTGTGAGTGGATTAGACATTATTGTAATGCTGAAAATATTGTTTCCAGCAGTTGAAATTGAGCAAAATCAGCTTCTGAGGGTTTCAAATTTGGTGTTTGATGTGTTATATGTATTTCATAACTATTTCAATTCAGATCTAAGTGTTATTTGGCAACCTAGGGTTTATATCAGTCATAAACCAGTAACTATATTTGACAAAAATTGATCCATACAATTCAGATTTGTCAATTATAGTACATGTGAACTTGTATTTCAGCATTTCCAAGTTTGACAATAAGTTTCCAGTCACCCGTTTTCATTTTCAGTTTGTTGTTTTAATTTTTGTTTATTTCAAAAAATAAGAAAGATATATAGAAAATCAGAAAAAAATTGAAAATATAGATTAGGACATTACAGTCTTCAGCAACAACTATTGTTATCTTCATTAGCAACTATCTATTATCTTCAGCAGCAACCCTTCAATGTACATTCTTATTTCAACTCTATCTTTGAAGGGTTTAATAGAATAAGACAGATGACATTGTTGACTAAGTGGAATGTCTCAACCATGACTCGCCCATTTGATGGTATATGGATGTGAATTGTTACAAGTTGATCCTATGAAGATCAAAACAATAGAGAATGTTACCAAGGCAAGAGGCTTCCTACACTTGGTTGGTTATTCATCACAAATTATGCCCATATATTGGAACTTCACATAGGTTTATTGAAGAAAGAATCATTTGTGTGATGAAGGAAAATGATCAAAGCTTTAAAAAAGATGAAGAATGCATTGTCATCCACTCACATGGCTGTCATGCAAACTTTTTCCAAGACAATAACCATCGAATTTGCTGCTTTGAGTTCAAAGACTGGAGCAATAGTTATGCAAATCAGTCACCCGGCAGCTTTTTGGAGTCACAAACTCAAGCTACATAAAAGATTTTGCCCATATAACAGAGATGCTTTCCATTATGCATCCTTTTCCAAGACATTAACCATTTCATTTGATGCTTTAAGCTCAAGACTGGAGCAATTGTTAAGTAAAACAGTCACCCGACAGCTTTTGGGAGTAACAAAATCAAGCTACATAAAAGATTCTAGTCGGGTGGAGGAAATACTTGGTAGATACTAGGTTCATTGTTAAGATCCGCCATGATAGTCTTAAATATATCCTCCAACAGAAAACCTTGTTCACGGAACAACAAAAAAAGATAGAGAAGATGCAAGCTTTTAACATTGAAATTCTGCAAAAGGAGGGAAAATATATTACTGCTGCAGATGCACTATCTTCAAAGGAGGAACAAAACATGGTATGTTCAATCCCAATTGTGGTCCTAGACTAAATTTTTGTTGTGGTAGATTGCCTAACTAAATATTATCACTTCATTGAAATGAAGTAACCATGCAATGCATAAAACATAGTGAAAGGTTTTGCAGAAAGTGTTGAGAAGCTACATGGATTTCCTGATATGATAGCGTGTGATCAAGATGTAAGTAACTTGCCAGACAAAAGTTGTGAATTAGTGCTTAGAAGGATATTTTTGGTGTTTTGAGTCCACCAAACTGAACACTGTTTTAAACAATTACACTTAGTAAAATGGTTGTATAATACCACTTACCATATATCTGTCAAGATAATTCCATTCACTACCCTTTACAACTACAAACTGCCGAAGGCTTAAGCATTTCATTGCTACAAAAATCAAAGTACATGAGTTAAAATCTATCTAGAAGAGTCTCAAAAGATAAGTCAAATGATTAAGGAAAATTTAAAATGTGCTCGTAATCAAATGCAACGAGCTGATCAATACTGAACAGGACAATAATTTGAAGGAGACTGTCTTCAGGCATCTCAAACCATTCCAAAAAAAATTGCTGGCACAGAGTGGCTGAAAAATCAAATTATCACCTGAGTTTTATGGTCCATTCAAAATAAGTAAGAAGATTGATTTTCTAGCTTATGCATAAGAATTACCATATGATCAACTTGTGTCCACAATGTTTTTCACATATATTGTCTCATGAAGAAATAGGATATAAGCGTTCCTGTTAGAACTGAATTTCCAATCCTTGATGAATAAGGAAAAACTTGTGCTTGAACTTGAAGTTGTTCTCAAAGCTCATCCAAAGAACTTGCATTCTAGATAAATCACTTAGTATCCTTCCACAAGACAAGGAATCTTTGGGAGAATCAATCTCTCATGAATTTCACATGCATCTCTCCATATGCTTTGAGAGCAACATCTTTCAAGAAAGGGGGACTTACAACAAACCTTATCAAATAATATTAAATAAATTAATAATATTATCTATCGATGAAATGTACCTATTAGCATCTATTTTATAAATGCTTGTTTGTCACTATATCATCATTTTGTATATTTTCTGGATATTGAATACAACAGGTCTGCATGTGTGTGTGAGTTTTTATACAAATTTTTAAATTTCTCTTTTCCAAAACATGAACAATTGCATGTGACAATTCACAAACTTTTGTGCAGCTCATTAGGTGAAATTTATGATGTAGAAACTTAAGCCTTTTCTATTGATGATTGCCACAGAGGTAGACATAAAGAAAGAGCAAGGTCTTGCTTGGCTTTCTTCTATTCTAGGGCTCAAAAATATCATTCCATGTTTACAATATTCCACATATCTGTGCTTGACTTGAAAATGATAGAACTAGTCTAATGTTCACTATAGATGTCAATCATATAAGAATTTGGTACTGTTTCAAAATACAAAGGTCATTTGCTTACATTCAAGAGTTATTTTCAGCAATGCATTAACATCACAAATAAGGATCCATAATGTTCAATCAAAACTTATATGACTAGGTAATTTGTATTCTATATTTTCAGAGTTTGTAAACCACTGTTAAAAATGTACCATTTGGGAAGCAGCAAAGTTCTGATTTCCACCATATATGTTTGCAAGATTGCCAGTTGAAGCCAAATGATGCTTTGACTGACTTCCTTGAGTATTTTGCGCAATTCCATGCTGTTGTGCTGACCCAGATGAGAACTGCCTGTTTGCGAAAGTATGATAAGCTTGCCTCTCCTGCTTGGCAATGAAGAATAAACAATTCACATATAAGACCATCATTACTTGAAGAATATATTCTACTAATTAGTTGTGTTGATCAACTCGCAGAATCATCAACTGTGCATGCCAATTATGAAATGGTGATGCATAAAACCTGAAATTTTGCTTGAAGTTGGTTTTGTTGCTCTTGTGATGGAGGAATGTGGGTCTGCACAGGCAAAATAAATCAAAAGACAAAAATCACTAATCTTACAAAGACTTCAATTTTAATTACTCTAGCATCACTCAATGATATGTCTCCATTTCTCATGCCTAAGTGTGTGTAAGAGAGGGGGATGGGTGGAAAGAGAGGATCATAGTCCATGTTCTTACGAAATTGCATATTAGTGAATATCAACACATCCATACTAGAGTCAATGCCTAAGAAGAAGTTTATCTGGATGGAGACTTCCTATGGTAGTTTCAAGTATCTTTTAATTAAGTTATTCATACCTTTATCCTAAATATTTCATTACCATAGACAACAATACTGTCGGTTCATTTGGTTTGAACCTTACTAGAGACATGTGACAGCATTGGTTTTATTTGTACTTTTTAGGTTATTTTCACATCCTAAAGTCATTTTTCCCTAATGCTTCTCTTTTATAAATGAAAGTAATTACTGAGTTCCTTCGAATTTTTTGGTGATTTGTGGACAATAATATTATTTCCATCTTCCTTTCTTTCCATTAACTTATGAGGTTTGATAAGTTAATTGAAGCTTAGCAGCTTTGCGTTTTCAGAATATGAAAAATGCGCACGATGTGGAATTTTTGAATGAGACACTCAATCATTTTAACTATAATCCTAAGCATATCATGGTATACCATTGTAATACAGTTTTGGTACAACTATACCATAGATAATAATTTAATTTCGTCTTTTTATAAGGTCAAAAGTCAAACCTATGTAGAAACATTTTGTCTCATTTAATAGGAGAAAAAGTTCATTTCTAGCTTGGAAGGTTTTGTCTCGTCTACTTGAAGATGAAGTATCAGATATCCAAATGACAGTTATGAATGCCATTGATTTTCAGCAATTCTATGAATGAAGGTTACATTAATGTTTGCAAATATTCTAAATGTTGCTATTGTTTTCCTGTAACAATTTTTTAATGAAAACTGAGCCACTTATGTGCTAGCTCTTGTAACTAAGACGCTGTTTTGAGAAGACAATGTCTAGTTGAGGGCTGCATCAATGCACTCTATTATGCAGTCTCAGTTTGTTCATGTTTGGTGTTTGCAGAAATGACTGATGATCTTTTGGCCCGTGAAGGAATCTGTGATTACTTGATGCTTGTAACTTGTTTGCAGCCAGTTGATGTGTACTTTTCCATTTGCTATTCAATCGCACTTCTCAGTTTCCTTTTTGGAACACTAAACTTGAAATAACCCACCCTTAATTTTTCTAAATTTGCACCCATTAGCGTTAGCCAAATAATAATGATAAACAACTTAAGTAAGTTTTCTTCACTTTCTGATCACCCAAATCCCGATGTGGGCAAGGTGAGAGCATACGGTGGTAAGGTTACAATACGTTAGCCAACGATCAAGGATAACCAACTGAAGTAAACACCCTTTCACTTTTTGATCACCCAAATCCTGATTTAGGCAAGGTGAGAACATACGGTGGTAAGGTTACAACTATGCTTCTAAACAAACCACCTCTCCAATGGGGTAAGTATGTAAATCAAGTGCATGAATGAACCATCCACTTATTCAAAGGGAATTACAGCAAAGCAAAGCACTTGGCAGCAAGCCGACCAATCAAAGAGATCCTCCACTTATTCAACAAGTATAACATAAAAATAAAGAATGCTCAATCACTTATTCAATGAGAGAATCACTTATTCAATGGGATAAGAAATGGCATGAAAGTAAGAAAGCTCAACCGCTTATTCAGCGAGAGCACCACTTATTCAATGGGGTAAGTTGCAAAATAAGTACAAGAGTAAATCACCAATGATACTACCAAAGGTGTTACAGTGAGTTCAACATTAAATGTTCCAGAATAACACAAGTTGCTGTTATACTATGATGTCTCGATATGAATATAAACAACCCCCAACAAAGTATAGCAATGATACCTCACTAAAATGGCCACCAAAGGTCGGTAAAGGGTCTGATATACTGCTGCAACAGGTCTGATATGACTGAACAGCAGACTGGAAACTCCAACCAGCAAGCATATGATGTGCACAACTTTACCAAATTACCATATCAACTCTCCCAAACACTTGCAAAGTCAAATTACACACTAAGTGCCTCCCACAAACATTAAACAGTGATGACAAAAGGCAGATATCACAAACAACAACCAAAGCACCTGCTGCCACAAGGTGTACAGCCCAGCTAGAGGGGAAACCTGTTCTACTTAAATCAAGAATCCTTCAAAAATACTGAAACCTTGAGCAAAGGAGTGCCCAAGGACTAGGAAGAGATTGGTCCAACACCCACAAAAAGGTCTCCAACGTCCAAACCAGCATGAGCAATTAGGTGGTACGACTAGGGTAGGAGAATAAGGGCCAGCAACAGCAAGCAGTCTGAAAATCACTCCAAAAAGGTCCGATCTACACTGAAATAACTCAACCATATGCAAAACAATACTAGAAATTAACAAAGCAATCCATCAACCAAACTTCAAAACCAAAAACATCACCAATAAGCCCAACGGAAGCTCTTGCAGCTAGGGAGTATCTTTCAACTCCAAAACTAGAACCAACCATTGAGGGTTTTCGTCCTCAAGGCCTTAAAGAATTCCAACACCATGCCAGCAGCACTTCGCTATCAAAATATTCAACATAACCGCATGAGCTACCCCATGCCTCCTTTTACAACTTTTTCCCTACTTTTTCGAAAAAAGTGTTTTTTACTTTTTTCCTTGCATTTCTGAAACAGCACTTTTTGCTTTTTCGAAAAAACGCTTTTTGTTTTTTTGTTGTTTTTTGAAAAGCCGCTTTTTGTTTTTTCTTGCTTTTTCCAAAAAGCGTTTTTTTGTTTTTTCACTGCTTTTCACAAAAGTGCTTTTTGCTTTTTGTTGCTTTTCCGAAAAAGCACTTTTTGCTTCTTTTATATAAAATTAACTTTAATAACCTTTTCACTTTATAATATTTAACACTAAAGTGATATTTAAACATTACTCTATGACTTTAGTGTAAATATTAAAATATGTCCAACCACTTAACAAAAAGCATCAATGAGGCATCCGAAATGGAAACTGATTGCACCAAGGAGCTTCTGATGACAAGAAAGATGTCAAGTGCCAAACCTGGCACTTGCTAAAAATAGCAATGTTCTCCAAGAAATGTGGAGAACAACCCAGATGGCTAGAAATGCATTGAAGACCATCACCGCCATCTTGAGGACCAACAGAATGCTAACACACCATTGGACGCTAAGAAAATCCACCACTGAGCTCTTCAAGAACCTTGGAACTCTCCCAGTTCACCTAGAAGCCTTCAGAAAACTCAAGAAACTAGTCGATGCTTACTAAACAACATGGTGTCAAAAATGGGGGCATTACAAAGCTCCACACTTGAGAATGGCTTTTCCTATCAGATTAAATTTTGAACCAGGCTGAAGATTTGAAGAGACATAGCATAGCCCACATCAGTATTTGAGACAAAAAATTGTCTATCTATGAGATCTAAAGATGGATTACTATATAGAAAAGACATTACATTATAAATTTCCTAAAAGGTATCCAATCAAGCATTTATTTATGCCAAGTTAGACTTAATCGACTCGTTTGTTTGAGACAATGTAAAAGGTCCTTTCTTCTAGGCATAATTGGCAAACTAAGCAAGTACTCGCCGAGTTGGCAAGTACTCACCAATTTTTCACCAAGTCACCAAAAAACTCCCTAGTCTGACTCAAGGATTTCTAGCAAGTCTAACCAAAAACTTGCTAGACGCTGATTTAAAGTTTTTAAAACATTTTTATAAACATAAAAGAGCCAAATATCTAATTTCTCTCATAAGTGATAAAATTGTGAAAATGGCATACACCATTAAGGTTTGTGTGGCTTCAAAAGCCTTAATTTGGGCTAGGTGGCAAGGGCTCCGCCCCTCAACCCAATCCTGTATCGTGACAAGGAATTTTCCAGAGACGTTGCCCTCAAACCCCAAGAGGGGTGCTTCCCCTCAACCTGCTAAGGGTGTTGCCCTCAAGCCCCCACAAGGGCACAACCCCTCAACCCCATTGGGGGCATTGCCCCAAGATCCCCAAGAGGGGCACTGCCCCTCAACCTCGTTGGGGGTGTTGCCCCTAGATCCCCATGAGAGGTGTTGCCCCTCAACCCCACTAGAGTCTCCACTCCAATATGGTGATCTCACCAAGTATAAAAGAAGACCAACACAAGGAAGATGCTCATGCATGATGATACCTCCATGGGCAAGACTATGTGTTCCCCTAGCCTCTTGCAATCAAAGTTCTACCACAAGTGAACATTTTTTACTTTTTAACACTTGTAGACTTTTGTACTCAGCATTCTTTTGCATTTTTATTTTTAAGTTGTATTTTCTTTCTTTCCAATTTCGATAGGTTGCAATATATTTGGCTAAATGGAATTAGAATACATACCTCTTTACCCACTCAATAAAGAATAACGTTTTTTTTTTGCAAAATAAAGTAGAAGGCTTGGTCTATACCCATTCCAACTTGCATCTCTTATCACATAAGGAAGCTAACAACAAGTGGCAACGAAGAATTGGGATATAACCCATAAATGTACTAACTTAGGCATCTATTATAGAGCTTGCTAGAGTCAATGTAGATGTTAACAAGGAAAGAACACATGATGTACCTAGTGAGAGTATCAGTCCATTTGCTTGTGGTTCAAATGATGTTGAACCAAGTGATGACTCCAATCTAGATGCTTTTGATGAAGATTGAAGACCAAGATACAAATTTTTTCTTGTATTATTTTCAAAGTTTATAATTGTAGTGATTTTCATTTGAATCATCCATGACATATATGATATATGACATACTATTGAAATTTTGAACTATCAGTTGACAATTATCTTTATCACTATCATTGATCAATGATGAAGTATTATACTATCAAAGATTCAAATGTTATTATTATTATAAAATATAATATTCTAAGATATATCAAATGTATTTACAATTCTATATGTTTTTTTTTAATATATATATATGCAGCTGTACCCAACCATACTATACCCAAGAGAAAAATTGTCATACTAACATACCCGTACTGACATACCAAAACCCCCCTTCCCATACCTAACCCTGTACCAAAACTGCCAACTTAGAATTCTAGCAAAAGAGTCCACTATAAAATCAGTTTGTTCAAACTTGATCCCTTCAAAGGCCCTAGCATTCTCTCACTTGTACCTAATTAAGAAAACTCCAATGTGGCTGCATGCAATCACACAATCAAGAAATATGGAAATAGACTTCTACCTTTAATTACCAATATTGCCAGGACTTGCATGACTGAAATGCAACTCTCTCAAGGCAATTATATGTCTAAGCGAGCCTGCCTTGCCAACCACAGAGGAATTCCCCTACAAAATGAAGAATTCTCCTAGCACATACCCCAATGGGTGTATTTATACTTGAACATGAGTATATGAGTTGAAAGAGCTAATGGAAAATCCTCCATGTGAGAAGACAAAAGTAAACTGTTTCAAGTCCCTAGATGAATCTTAAGTTTAACTGTTTTATCTTGTATGGAAAGTGTTTTACAGCAGTCAAACCCATCACCTTTGTACACTATGATCATGGAAAATTTGTTGACTACAGGAATTTCTCCATTGTTTCCTTAGTTTTATCCTAACTCTATCTGAAAACTGTTGGATCACTTAAGTAGATAGTAAGTTATTGTTGTAAGATAACTTCAGTCGCGATACAATTTTTCGTCTTTCGCAATTATGTATCTTAGCTAAAATCTGTGTACATTGTGTAATATTCATCTTGCTATGGACAATCTATGTTTTGTAAACAATTTTTACTAATAAAATCTGTATGATTATTCTTAGGGAAGTTCTCACAATTTGCTATTTTTCAGATTTGTGATAAAGGAAGGAAACATATCTTTTAACGATACATTTATGATTGGGACCAGTTTTCTGTTTGCAATGTGATGAAGCAATGCATTGCTTTTCTGCATTTTTTTTGTATTCGCATAGTATAAGCAAAGGAAAACGTAATGTCCCTTCCTTAGGCAGCTCAGACTATAGCGATGGTTAGCCTACTATTAGGGTTCTCGTAGGTCAACAGAATGGTTAGGGGGACCCAACCAAGGGACGCGGAGCTTAGCTGGGGGCTTTACGAGCCTTTTCGTTTGAAGTTCAGTTGTGAATCTAGGGATAAATTGGAAATATTAAAGTTTACTTTAATGGAATAGTAAAAAGTGAATAGTAATAGAGAATTATAAGAGGAATAGTGAAAAGTGCCCCCATCCAAGCAACTCAAGTTGTTTTTAAAATGTGGCCCTTTCTTTTGATGAGGAAAAGACCCTTGAGGAGGAATATTTTATTATTTTTTAAAAAAAAACTCATGGAGGTTATAAAGCTAAGTGTTGGGCTTCTATTTTGGCATTCTATTGTCATTTTTCATATCAGCATTTGCAGGTGGAGCTCTGGAGAAGGGTTTCAATAGTGTTTCAGCCTTCTGGAAATGAAAACTCTCAAAGGCTATCGTGAATTGGACAAGAACCCAATTCACCTTTCAGGAGGCCTACCTTGGGTCTTCGTTTGGGCTTCATTGGAGGAGTTTAAGGTAGTTATTTTCAAATCTGAGTTTGCAACAGTGTTATATCATCATACTTCTTCAGATCAGAGGCTGCCATTGATAGATCGAACGTCTCCCAAGCCAGTACTATCACATATTTGCATTCTACTTGCTAGCAGCAGGCAACTAGGGTTTTGGAGGTCAGATTTGTCAATTTGGAGAGCAGATTTATGGATTTTGGTGACTGATGTTGCTAGTCGTTCCATCCTTAAGGGCAGCCATACCATCTATGTTGCTACTAGGGTTTGGACAAAATATTGGAGGAGCAGATCTGATTTGTAATCGCATATTTCACTGGAATTTCATCAATAAAATTCAATTGCAAGTTAGCATTGGACTCCAGGTATGACTAGTTGATGAATGGTGTTTCTAAATTTTTAATTTTACAATTTTATGCATTGTTGTTTGAAATCGGAAAAATTAGAAGTTTATTTCAGTTTAATCCCTTTGTATCTCAAGAGCAAATTGCATTCATATTTGGTAAAACTCAAAAGTCAAACAAAAAACAGAAAAAATGCGAAAACAAAACAAAAACAAAAACCTACCTATTCGCTGGTCAAAGACTTTGAAAAGACAAAACTTAGAAAATCATATCAGATTTGGGTTGGGGATCTTTCAAAAAACCTTAAGAGTGATTTATCAAAGAACCAAGCAAGTTGAATCGACTCCAATTATGGAATATTGAAATAAAAGATTAACACTAGATTGACCTACATGATCTACAAAATATGATCAATTTTGAGATTAATAAAGGCTGGGGGAAAAACTAAACAAGAACACTGAAATTAATTGTGCCAGTAAGCTTTCCTAAGCCCTTCAAGGAATTTTTCGACTACAACAACATTATGTCGTCAATAATTTCAATCACATTTGGTGGACTAATGGATATAAGACAATAAACATTTAAGGATTTTTTGAATACCCTGCATATGGATTCTTAGTCTCCTTCCCAAGAAGAACCAGCACATGCTAGAAATCAAGTGTTGGAAATGCATCTAGAAAAGTTGTACAATCTACAAGGAAAGAATTTCATAATCTCCACAATGGTAGCGTTTCACTAGGTGTTAATAGCATCTAAGAAATAATTAAATTTAAAACCACTGAATTTAACATTTGAAGAATTCAAAACCTAGAAGACCAAGAAGAAGAAGAAAGTGGAGCTACTCTACCTAGGAAAGTTGGATGAGTTAACCACATTTGGAAATTGAGAGTAAGCCTACTCTAAGGGAGAAGTAAAATGTCGACTTTCCTAGTGTGAGAATAGCATTAATGGGTTTGATTTCCTAGGAGCCTGAGATTGTCAAGAAAGTTGAGGCCAAAATGTCTTGCAATAGACAATTCATATTCACCACAATGCCTTGATGAAAAATGATACTTAGGTGCTTACAAAGTTACCTAAAAGAAACAAATTCATTAGTTAAGAGGGGCTTTCAGACCAAAGTGCAAGAAGAATGGCACCATCAACAAGCAAAAGCCTAGACTTAAGCCCAAAGGATATGTTCAAAAGAAGTGCATTAACTATGAGGAGAGATTTGGCCCTACAATAAATACACTAACTACTCGGCTAGCAATGACAATATATAAACTTTGTAAGAGAGATTGTAACAAATGGATGATAAAAGTTTATTCCTAGATAGTATTTTAGAACCAGAAGTGTATATTAGTAAAACAAGAGTTTCAGATGAAACAAAAGATAATTTGCTTTAAAGATTAGTCCAAGTCATTGTAGAGCTTAAAGCTCAACAAACAAGTACACTGAGATTGACATCCATTTTACAAATAAACATTTTGTTAGGAATCCTTTTGATCATAACCACAATATAAACTATGTGGAGGACTTCAACCAACAATGTTGATACTAGTGTTACAAGACTCGAACTCGTTTTGGACTTTGCAAGCTGATTTTTGACTCAAACTCGGACTCGGCAAGCTTCTTTTTGACTCAAACTCGGACTCGGCAAGCTTCTTTTTGACACAAAGTAGGACTCGACACCCAAACTAGGTGTAGACTCGACAGAGATTCGGGAAATTGAAAAACCCAACAAATTCAAAGATTTTTAGGGGTCTAAAACTTGTTTCATGCACCCTTTAATAAATAAACATTAAAGACAAAATAAACTCATCAAATAGAATTACATTGATCACATACATAAACATACATCAATCACATAAGTATAAATGCAAATTTTAGTTGAAGGAAATAACAGTAGCAACACAATTATATATATGTAAATGTTGTCAAATGTATACAATACTCATTAAATATGAAATCCATGGTATCAAAAGTTCCAAACAAATATCAAAACAATAGCGAGAAGTCTATGGCTCAAAGGAACTTACATCACTTAGCCCTCTTGTGTGGGCATCTAAGATAGGTCCTGGATGATGATGCAGCCATGATCTATCCTTGTGTCTCAGTGACACCCACACCAACATCCAAGGTGTTTGCTTGTGCTCTATCCTCCTCCTCTGCCATGGCTATTGTCTTTGCCTCTCTATCCACTTGGTCAACCCAATCAAGGTCATCTTTCACTAAAGATAGGATCCTCAACCTTAGTGATCCAATCTAATTGTGGATCAACCTCCTCTAGTGTGATGGGTGATAAGCTAGTGCCCAAAATCTTTATGTGGCGTAGACGAAGGTTATAATGAACATAAACTAGGTCATTCAACCTCTGCACTAACAATTTATTGCACTTCTTGGAGTGTATGTGCTCAAACATACTCCAATTGCGCTCACAACCTGAAGCACTGCATGGTTGGCTCAATACTTGAATTGCATTCCTCTGAAATTTTGGTTCTAGCTAGTTTGATGGGTGATAAGCCAGTGCCCAAAATCTATCTGTGGTGTAGGCGAATTTTGTAATGAACATAAACTAGATCATTCAACCTCTGCACTAAATATTTACTGTGCTTCTTGCAGTGTATGTGGTCAAGCATACTCCAATTGGGCTCACAACCTAAAGCACTACATGGTTGGCTCAATACTTGAATCACAATCCTCTAAAGATTTGGTACCTTAGCACCAAATCTTTCCCACAATGCATTCGAGATAAGAAAAGAAAGAAATCAATCTCATTGTCCAACTTTAAGTTTAAATATTTAGTAATAATAAAAAAAGAGAAGTTTTAATTTTTTAAATTATATTATGCTCTTAATAAATTTTTACCTAGTTGCAATGTCAACCGGGTAGCCTTGAATATATCTCATGCAAAGAGATCTCCTTGTGTGAGTCAAAATCACACTTTTGGTGACTATTTGTGATCCAACACCAAAATCAAACATCATCTGCTCTATGACTGTATAGAGCCAACTCAGAACCTCGTCATACACCTTGAAATCAAGGCGGAATTGGAATGTCCGATTAAGGAAAATATGCAGTTGCATGTAGGGGCTTGTGAAGCTAAAGGTGTCATCCTCTATCAATGATTTCCCAAATGGGGTGATACTTATCATCAACTCCCCCATAAAAGGATCTAATGGTCTTTTTGGCCCTATCCATGCCCTCATATATGTAGCCTATTGCGGCCTTCTCCCCATCAACAACTCGTAGGAGAACCACTAAAGGCTCTATGAACTACAATTATTGAGAAACATTAGCATAAATAAGAGTCAACAAAATAAGCAAATATAATAAAAATAGGAATGAAAATATAATGTACAATTAGTATTTACATTTACCTTTATGATCTTTGCAATAGGTACCCAAAAGCCTTGCTCATCAAAATCCAATTCGCTACATCTTCCCCTACATTGGTCTTAGCATATGATGAGGAAGCCCACTCTTCACTAAATAACATGCATCTCAAAGCTCTCTTTGACTACAACAAGGATTATAATGTGATGAAATTGGTAGCAAACCGGATATTCCAGGACGAGACAACTCCTTCTGCCCTGTGAATTGCCTCATTAGGTTGAGGACCCATATGTGATTATATATGAATTTACAAATATTTTTGCTATCTCCACACATGCTTTGATCCATGTAAACTTGCCAAGATCATCCACTATGAGGTCAAGGCAATGAGCAGCACAAGGAGTCCAAAATAATGATGGGTGCCTATGTATTAGTAGTCTACTTGCAACAACAAAATTTTCTGCATTATCTATAACTACTTGCACCACATTCTCCTCAACCACATCAGCCAAGACTCCCTCCAAAGCATCGCAAAAGAGTTAAAACATTTTTGGTTTTCCCTGATGCATAAATAGATTTGATGAACACTATGCCACCTAAGAAAGAAACAAAATCAATGATTCAATAAAGCATAAATTAAAAATCTTGATTGTTAATCACTAAATCAATGCATTTTAGGAAGTAAAATCACTTCAGAAAGAAACAAGAAAATTGAGCAACGTTCTATTTCTTTATTCATCTAACCATCAGTCATGATGGTGCAACATTCTATTTCTTTATTCATCCAAACATTTTTGGCGTTCCCTAAAGCATAAATAGATTTGATGGACACTATGCCACCTAAGAAAGAAACAAAATCAATGATTCAATAAAGCATAAATAAAAAATCTTGATTGTTAATCACTAAATCAGTGCATTTTAGGAAGTAAAATCACTTCAGAAAGAAACAAGAAAATTGAGCAACGTTCTATTTCTTTTTTCATCCAACCATCAGTCATGATGGTGCAACCCTTCTTCCTCCATATGTGTTGCTGCTCCTCTATTGTGGCTTTCACAACAGCCACCTTTTGTCACAAAATGACACCTTTTATCTCCTCATCATTTAAGGGATTTGAACTCCACCCCGCAAACAATAATGGCATCAACCATGTTTTGCCAATAAAGAGAACTAACAGAAATAAATAAAAATAAAATAAGTATTGTAAAATGGAGAATTTAAATTTGAATTCGACATAGTTCTAAATATAAAAATTCAAGAGAAAAAATTATCAAGCTATATATTTCAAACAAAAAAATAGAATTACTTGGTTGTGTAGAATGGAATGTTGCAATAGAACCAAAAGTCTCCAATTGTACTTTTGGTTGCATCATGTTTATCTTTGTTCAAACCCATGCTCTCAAGTGATGGTTGGGAACCCGAAGTAGTGTGTGGAAAAATATATGAATTCAACCTAGATGCACAAACTCTAGGTCCAATGCTAACACTGACATTGCCACTAGCACTACCACTATCAACACCCAAAGATGGAGGAATGGAAGAAGAAGAGTCTCCAACTCCACCAATGATTGTCATCTCCTTTCTTTTCCTTTTTTTAGTTCTTTTTGCTGCTCAAAGGTTTCCAATTGAACTTGCACTTGATGCATAATCTCAGGAGGCACTTTTGGGCATGGATTAGCATCTCAGCCTCATATATGTGCATGGTGGTATTTTAATCTATTAATGTGTCCCCCAAACAAAGTTGTTTTGCAATGAAAAAGTGTTACCTCTCCTTTCTTTTGCCTAGGGGTAATAATGGCATGTTTCCAACAAAGATCCTTTCTAATTGGAGTTTGAGACATTGTGATAAAGGCAATTTATAAATTTAAAAAATTATGTAATAACACATAAATAGAAAAAAATAGCATTCACGCTTTATAATTAAACTAATATAAAAAAACCTAAGGTTTGCAACTATAATTTTTTTTGTACAAAAACACCTAGGGTTTGTTCAACAAAAAAATTGAACACACCTAGGGTTTGTTATTTGTTTCACTAAAACAAAATACAAAAAAAGAACAAAATGTAGAAGAGAAATAAAATTTTGGTTAAAAAAAAAAAAAACCTTCAAAATTCAAACTTACCTATTATATCTTCCTTGAAATCAATGGTGAGCTTTTTCCAATCCTTTGTCGACTCCTCTAGATGCACCAAAATTAGCTACAAATCTGCCCGAATGTGATTCAACCACTGATTTTTGCTCAATCTCCTTGCTGGTTTTCATTCAATTAAAATCAATGTTGGCTCAAATCTCTCTTTTTCCTTCTTCTTTGACTTGAAAATGAAATGAAATGCCTTTTAGGGTGAAGGAGACAAATATAAAACAAAAATGTTTGAGTGATTGTCATTTTTTATGTTTCTTTTATGTTTCCACTTTATGCCTGTCGTGGTCGAGTCTTAGGCTCGGGACTCGCCCAAACTCAACAATTCTAGTGAGTTTGGCGAGTACTCGAGAGTCAAGTCTCCCAGACTCATCAAGCCTAGCTCACCTCAAGACTCACCAAGTCTCCCGAGTACTTGCTAGACACGTCAAATCTAGACGAGTCCCAAACTCGAGACACAGTCGTGCAAACATAAAAAAAACAACATAAACAATGACAATCACAACTTTTTTGTTTTATAATTGTCTCCTTCACCCTAAAAGGCACTTCATTTCATTTTCAAGCCAAAGAAGAAGGGAAAAAAAGAGATTTGAGACAAAATTGATTTGCATTAAACGAAAACCAAAAAAGAGATTGAGCAAAAATCAGTGGTTGAAACTTGAATCACATTGGGGCAAGTTTGTAGCTACTCTTGGTGCATCGAGAGGAGTTTACAAAGGATCAGAAAGAGCTCTCTATTGATTTAAAGGAAGATTTAAGAGGTAAGTCTGAATTTTGAAGGTTGTTTTGTTTTTCTTCACCAAAATTTCATTTCTCTTCTACATATAACGTACCCTAGGTGTCTTTAATTTTTTTGTTCAACAGACCCGAGGTGTTTTTGTAAAAAAAAAAATTATAGTTGCAAACCCCAAATTCTTTTATATTAGTTTAATTATAAAGCATGCATGTTAATTTTTTTCTATTTATGTCTTATTACAAAATTGTTTAGATTTATAAATTGCCTTTATCACATGGTCTCAAACTCCAATTAGAAAGGATCCTTGTTGGAAACATGCAATTATTACCCCTAGGCAAAAGAAAGGAGAGGTAACACGTTTTCATTGAAAAACAACTATGCTTGGGGGACAGATTACTGGATTGAAATACCATCATGCACATATATGAGGTCAAGATGCTAATCCATGCCCTAAAGTGCCTCCTGAGATTATGCGTCAAGTGCAAGTTCAATTGGAAACCTATGAGCAGAAAAAGAATTAAAAAAAAGTCAAAGAAAGGAGATGACAATCATTGTTGGAGTTGAAAACTTTTCTTCTTCCACTCCTCCATCTTCAGGTGCTAGTAGTGGTAGTGGTAGTGGTAGTGGTAGTGGTAGTGGTAGTGGCAGTTTCAGTGTTAGCATTAGGCCTAGAGTTCATGCATCTAGGTTGGATTCATATATTTTTTCACACAATACTCCGGTTTCCCAACCGTTACTTGAGAGCATGGTTTTGAACAAAGATAAACAAGATGCAACCAAATGTGCAATTACAGACTTTTGGTTCTATTGCGGCATTCTATTCTATAAAGCCAAGTAATTCTTTTTTTTGTTTTGTTTTGAAATATATAGCTTGATAGTTGATTCTATGTCTCTTGAATTTTTATGTTTAGAAGTATGTTGAATACAAATTTCAATTCTCCATTTTACAATACTTATTTTATTTTATTTAGCTATGTTAGATCTCCTTATTGGCAAAACACGGTTGATGCCATTATTGTATGCAAGGTGGGGTTCAAAGCCCTTAATGATGAGGAGATAAAGGGAGGAGATAAAGGGTGTCATTTTGTGACAAAAGGTGGTTGATGTGAAATCCAAAATAGAGGAGCAGCAACAAATATGGAGTAAAAAGGGTTGCAACCATCATGACTAATGGTTGGATGAATAAAGAAATAGATTGTAGCTCAATTTTCTTGTTTCTTCCTCAAGTGATTCTATTTCCTAAAATTAATAATCAAGATTTTTAATTTATGCTTTATTGAATCATTGATTTTGTTTCTTTCTTAGGTGGCATAGTGTTCATCAAATCTATTTATGCATCAGGGAACACCAAAAATGTTGAATTCTTTTGCAAGGCTTTGGAGGGAATCTTGGCTGATGTGGTTGAGGAGAATGTGGTGCAAGTAGTTACAAATAATGCAAAAAATTATGTTATTGCATGTAGACTACTAATGCATAGGCACCCATCATTATTTTGGACTCGTGTTGCTCATGGTCTTGACCTCATATTGGATGATCTTGGCAAGTTTACATGGATCAAAGCATGTGTGGAGATAGCAAAAAATATTTGTAAAATCATATACAATCACACATGGGTCCTCAACCTAATGAGGCAAGTCACAAGGCAAAAGGAGTTGTCTCGTCCTACAATATTCGGTTTGCTACCAATTTCATCACAATATAATCCTTGTTGTAGTCAAAATAGATTTGAGACGCATGTTCGTGATAAGTGGACTTCCTCATCAAATGCTAAGACCAATGCAAGGGAAGATATAGCAAATTGGATTTTGATGAGCAAGGATTTTGGGTACCTACTACGGAGATCATAAAGGTAAATGTAAATACTAATTCTACATTATATTTTCATTCCCATTTTTATTTTATTTACTTATTTTTGTTGACTCTTACTTATGCTAATGTTTCTCAATAATTGCAGATCGCAGAGCCTTTAGTGGTTCTCCTATGAGTTGTTGATGGGGAGAAGCCAGCAATGGGCTACAAATATGAGGGCATGGATAGGGCCAAATAAGCCATTAGATTTTTTTATGGGGGAGTTGATGATAAGTATCGCCCCATTTGGGAAATCACTGATAGACGATGGCACCTTCAGCTTCACAAGCCCCTACATGCAACTGCATATTTTACTCAATCCAACATTCCAATTCCGCGTTGATTTCAAGGCGGATGACGACGTTCTAAGTGGGCTCTACACAATCATAGAGCGGATGATGTCTGATTTTAGTGTTGGAGCACAAATAGTCACCGAATTTGAGATTTTGACTCGCACAACGAGATCTCTTTGCACGAGATATATGTAAGGCTACTCAGTTGACATTGCAAGCCAGGTAAAAGTTTATTAAGAGCATAATATAAGTTTAAAAACAAAAACTCATTTTTTCTATTATTATTAAATATTGAAACTTAAAAGTTAGACAATGAGATTGATTTTTTTCTTTTTCTCATCTTGAATGCGTGGTGGGAAAGATTTGTGCTAAGGTACCAAATCTTCAGTGGATTGTGTTGGTTGGAAATTTTGTATTCTTGTGAAAGTATACAAAATGATGATTTCAACCACAGCACGTGAGATTAAACTCTCCTAATTAAGGGAAGGCTCCCCCTTTAACTAAATAAAACTGATATGGGTAGGACAACAATCGTTCCTCTTATTTCAGGAAAGATTACGTTCTTCTCTCTTCATAGAAAAGAAACAATATATGTGGATGAAACTTATTACAGCAGCAGCAGTCCTAAAGTGCAGATTTTCAGGAGTCTTAGAAGTAAAAGATAGATCACAGATATGTGCAAGGATAACACAAGAAAGCTAGACAGAGATCTATGAAGAGTGAAGAATAATTGAACAAGCTGAAGGACATTCATGCCAAGAGAAAATGATGATATTTCCAAGAGATCTTTAAAAAGGATATTCTTCATCAAAAGATCTTTTTACCTATGGAAATTAGTAACACGGAGATGCAGTCCTATACAGGTCTATTGAGATAGGACAGTGAATCAAGACATCTTAGAATTGTGAAAAGGAAAAGACAGTTGATTAAAGAGCAGTTTGTAGCAAACATGATGACTTCATTGATAGAGGATGACATATATTTTGCTTCTATTATGTTTTATGTATTTTGTTTTGACAAGTTACATGTGAAAGCAAAAAATTGTAATTGCAAGAGTTTCTTTCACTTGCATTTTTGTAAAATGTAATTACATGTAATCAAATTACAATAAGATTGTAATTTTGAATAAGTCAATTGCAATTAGTTATCGGTTGAGAGATTTTCTCAAGTTTGTTGAGATCCTCCCACCTTTTTCTCCAGACCTCCCTCCTATAAATACTTGAAGGGGTCTATTGTAATCTTTGATCTTTTTAGCAAGCAAGAAAACTCTGCAGAATTTTATACTCATAAAGTCTTTGAGCTTTATAGTTGAATATTGTGAATTTTCAAGTAATATCAAGAAGTTGGAATTTCAGACTTTGAGCTGAATTCTCATTTTGCATCCTTTATGTTCTTATGTCATTTTGGATCATCATTTTGTGACTACTTGAGAATTGTTGAATATTGCTGAAGAGAGATTCGATTCAAATATCTGCAGTCTTTGTGCTGTAAATGTGAAGATTGAATTCATAGTTAGTATTAGAAATTGAGAAGAATTATAAGTCTTTGTGCTTGTAGTATTTCTCATTTAGAGTAATCAAAAGATACATCATAGTTATAGTCTTTGAGCTGTTTTGTGTTGTACGTTTTCATCAAGTAATCGTTCTAAAAAGGGTTGATAGGATTTCATTCTTCAAGACTTTGCGCTTATTGGTTGTTTTCCCGTCCCGGAGGAAGTAACGGAAGTCTTTGTGCTTTCAGGAAACTTTATTTCCTCTTTCTTAAATTCGCTGCATAGCTGCTGTAATAAGTTTCATCCACATATATTGTTTCTTTTCTGTGAAGAGAGAAGAACGTAATCTTTCCTGAAATAAGAGGAACGATTGCTGTCCTACCCATATCAGTTTTATTTAGTTAAAGGGGGAGCCTTCCCTTAATTAGGAGAGTTTAATCTCACGTGCTGTGGTTGAAATCACCATTTTGTATACTTTCACAAGAATACAAAATTTCCAACCAACAGATTGCAATTCGAGCATTGAGTCAACTATGCAGTGCTTCAAGTTGTGAGCGCAATTGGAGTATGTTTGAGCACATACACTCCAAGAAGCACAATAGATTGTCAGTATGATCTAGCTTATGTTCATTACAACCTTCGTCTATACCACAAACAAATTTTGGGCACTGGCTTATCACCCATCACGCTAGAGGAGGTTGATCCACAATCAGATTGGATCACTGAGGTTGAGGATCCTATCCTTAATGACGATGACTTTGATTGAGTTGACCAAGTGGATAGAGAGGCAGAGGCAGTAGCCATGGTAGAGGAGGAGGATAGAGCATGAGCAGACACCTTGGATGTTGGTGTGGGTGTCACTGAGACACAAGGATAGATCATGGCTGCATCATCATCCAGGACCTATCTTAGACGCCCACGCAAGAGGGTTGAGTGATACAAGCTCCTTTTGAGCCATAGACTTCTAGCTTTTGTTTTGATAATTGTTTGGAACTTTTGATGCCATGGATTTCATATTCTATGAGTATTGTATACATTTTACAACATTTATATATATAATTGTGTTGCTACTGTTATTTCCTTCGACTAAAATTTGTGTTTATACATATGTGATCGATGTATGTTTGTGTATGTGATCAAAGTAATTTCTATTTGATGAGATTATTTTATTTTTAACATTTATTTATTAGAGGTTGGATGAAACAAGTTTTAGATCCATAAAAATCTTTGAATTTCTTGGGCTTTTCAACTTCCCGAATCTTTGCTGAGTCTACGCCGAGTCCGGGCATCAAGTCTGAGTCTGAGTCAAAAATCAGCTTGCCGAGTCCAAGGCGAGTCCAAGTCTTGTAACACTGGTTAGAAGAATGGGGCAGATCAACAAGTGACAAGAAGTCTACCTCAGCTTATAGTTTCACATGGATACAGGTAAAGTGTATTCTTTTAAATTTGCAAGAAGCAACCAGCCTTAGCATTCTCATTCAAAAAATCGCTGTACAGGGCACCTGCAAACGCAACACCTGAAGCAGTTTATCTCAGGATAGTTTTTGATAATCTGCAAGCGTCACATGGAGAAGCTACACCAACTTATTGTGATAATCAAGGTGTGACTAAACTGGTAAAGAAACCAAAGAAGCAACCAGCCTTAGCATTCTCATTCAAAAAATCGCTGTACAGGGCACCTGCAAACGCAACACCTGAAGCAGTTTATCTCAGGATAGTTTTTGATAATCTGCAAGCGTCACATGGAGAAGCTACACCAACTTATTGTGATAATCAAGGTGTGACTAAACTGGTAAAGAAACCAATTTTTCATGCTCACACGAAGTGCATAGAAATCCATCAGCATTTAATCAAAGAGCAGATTTAAGGAGATCAGATTGGTATATTAGACAACCCAGGATCAACAGCAGACATTCACAACACCTCTGTTTGCACAAAAACATGTAGATTTTAGATTTGACATCCAACCTATAGTGACTAGTATAGGAGGATGTTGGCATTAATGGTTATAGGACATGTCATGCTGTACCAATGTAATATTTTTTTGACATCAGCCATTTGCATAGGTGCAATTTAATTTTATAACCTTTGAGAAGGTCAGAGGTCATTGCAGATAGGATTTCTTTTTTCACTTGGGAATGATTAATATAAAAGTCATTTGTAAACATCATTCAGTATTTGTACGAATGAAGGGTGGACAAACATTTGTGACTGTTACACAGATTGCCTTATTTTTCTGCAGTTTTTCTTTCAAATCAAAGCAAGTAAAGTCCCATGCACCAGAAGTAGGTGATGCCTTCAACAGTCTCTCACAATAAAATTAGCCAATACTATTACAATGTTCAAAATGCATTACAAGATCAGACTCCATCAATAGTATTCTTTAGATGTGTGCTTGATTATTGAACATTATCCAGTAAATGCAATGTTGATGTCTTTTACTTACTCTACTCTGTTACTTCAGCACTTTCTTCCATCATAAAAAATTATTTCTGCTCACAAATATAACTCTTACCTGTGCATTAGCATATGCTGATGGTGCCCGTAGTTGTTGTGATGAGTAAGGTTGAGGTTGTTGTAGTGTGTGTGCCACCTTTGGCCTCTGCTGTTGCTGAGGTGAAGGAGAGTTTGTGTATTGCATGGGTGATGCAGCCCTATTATCAGTTGATATTCCTCCAGTTGCTGTCATAGGCGATGGAGCAGATCTGCCAATAGGTTGAACTGATGAGACCTGCAATAATCAATGTGAATCAAGGCACACCTCCAGCAAAAATGTAACTAAATACATTACACATTAAACCACAAACAACAAAGGAGTATATATAGTATATCAAAAAGAACTGCTACCTAAAACAACAAAGGAAAACAAAGAAATATAAATAACCAAATGTTGATGATGGAAATAGAAATTATATCCCCTACAATATTTGTAAAGCATAAACAAATTCAGACTTATTCAAAAGGCAAAAAAGAAAAAACAATGAATGCTATTAGACCAAAACCTTTAAGACTGACAGCATGTATGGGAGACCAAACAAATGAAAAAGCCAAAATACACTTATGAGACAATCACATCAAACTCACACTTCATGAGTGCAACTACTATACTGGACTATTTGACAAAGCTGGAGGCAGGCATGTAGCTGAGGTGTGGTGGATACGGATGGACAATTATTTTAGCTTGTTGGATTTCAATCCTAACACTACAGATCAGGTAGCCATACACAGGCTGGAGGGCGAAGCAGCACTTTGGAAAGATCACCTAAAGGAGATCAAGAGTTATGACTTAGCTCAAATTTCATGGGATAATTTGTGAAAAAAATGCAAAAGGAATACTTACCAGTTCAGAATAGGTACCAGAAGTTAACAAAGTTTCATTCACCACATCAAGAATCGACTACCATTGTAGAATACAAGGCCAAGTTTATGGGCTTACTTCAGCAAGTCCACTACATTAAGGAAGAGAAGGACAAAGTTACTAAATTCATCTTGGGACTAAACAACAATTCTAAATTCTCAATTAAGGTAATAAGCCCCAAGAACCTAGCATAGGGTGTGGAAGCAACCACTGCAGCAGATGATTACAATAAAAACAAGATGAAACAGAAGCAGAGGATGCTTTCCAAGCCCAAAACCAGTTTTCCAAAACCCAACTACCATAAGGCACTTCCAATGGAAAAGATAGCAACATAGTTTAAGAAGATTGTAGAGCCTAACTCAACGGTACTTCCAAAATAGGAAAGCTATACCTGAAAAGCTAGACTTGAGTGCAGGCAGTATGGGACCAATCAGAGGATGTTGGACATATGAAGGGGATTATTATCAAAGCCATTGTCCTCAAAAGGAAGGCAAAGCCTCTAATACTAAATATCATGTCTATGCAGCAATGGAGAAGCATGAACCAAATAAACAAAGTTGTGTTGATCAATCTCAAAGGTACCTTATGTTGTAACCCTAGTTGTGTATCTCCAAATTTGTTGAATAAATGCAATATATGCTTTAAGAACTTAAGCAAAGAGAGAATGGAGGCAGAGTTTGACCAAAGTAAGACTCAAGGGATTGACAATTGCTTGAGAAATTTGCAATTCCCCTAATCCTACGTATGAGGGAATCTAAGCCACTTCTACCTTGGGTAGGGTTTCAAACTTTCTAATACTGGCATCTCTTTCCTTCATTCCCTACACACCCATTTCCCACTTAATTCTCTCTTGTGCACCTCCAAACGTCATCTCCCTGTTCAACTAGTACCTCAACTCTCCAACCCTACCTTCTTCGCCACTACATTCCTCTTTGAACCTATGAGTTTTTTTATGACAACCTATCTTTGTGAATGTCAATAGGGAACTCCAACCCACAAATCTCTAGACACCCACCGCATTGCTCCTATCAACATGTGGATCCCTAGACTATTGCATCTTGGCACATTGGAATTCCATTTCCCAAATCCCCAACATTGGGCCTTTGGAGTATTATCAACTCCTATTGGTAAGCACTTCCCCCAACACCTACCTTCTAGCATGCACTTTCACAAAATGTGATGAGCCTTGCTAGCTCACTGCTCAAACCCCTGTCTTTTTTCTTAAGTCTATTTGTGTTTTTTAGTTTTTTAGAGAAATTTAGTAGACAGAAGAGAAGGGGCGCATCATATAAAAGCTCACAGAATGAAAACTTGAGCAAATCTAATCAAACTGAAATTGTAGAAGGTGTTTATTATCATCAACAATGGATTTAAAACATACAAACATACCCGAAAGCCTCCAGATTTTTTAATTAAAAAACGATGCCAGTTTGCCAGTCTATACATGAAAATCTGACAATATTCAGCATAGGATGAAACAAAGTCCGAATCCAGCTGTGAAACTGAAGCCAAAGAAGAGGGAATGCCTAGTGCTGAAGATGATGGAGAGAAACCCTCAAGAAGATAGGCGTTTCTCCAAGAAGAAAACACGCCCTAGCTCAAAAACCAACGCCCCTCAAGCAAAAAGAAACAGAAACCATCTCTGAAGGTGCGCCTAAACAGCCATGAAGCTTGCCATGGTGAAGGAAGAACACCAACCAATAAACCCTCTGTTTCTGATGAAGAACTCTACAAAAATTCTGTTGAAGCACTGCAAAACTTCTGAAATGAAGCTCTCTAAATCTGCACCAATTCAGCTGATCTCTCACAACCTCACAAGTGCTCACACTGATACCACTGTGATGAGTTTCTCATTGCCTAAAACCCTTATATAGCAAAGAGGTGTGAATTTCTAAGGATTAGGGCATACTTTAGGTCATTTAAATATTTTGAAATAACCTCAAGTCCTTTTCAATAGTTTCAGATTTAATATTTGGCCCCCACATAAAGGTATTAGTGATATAAAATTAAATCACCTTTTTTTCCAAACTTATTTAAGTGATATAAAATAATAAAATCAATTTGACTTTATAAAAATACTTTAAGTTAAATAATAACTTAAATCACTTAAGTAAGCCTAACTTCCTCAAAACTCAATTGAATTCAGTGCCATCAGAAGTAGACAACTCCTGTACAGCCAAGGCCTGCAATGAGCCAATCCCTGATCAGAAAAGATGAGAACGAACAAACTCTCCAGAAGGTACCACTGACCCTCTAACCAATCCAGTTAGCCCACAAGGGTCCAAGAAATAGGCTAACATTCTGCAAACAAGATCACGCTGAAAAGGGGGACATTACACAAAACCCTACCATTCAAACAAGAGAAATCACCTATCATCCAGGCCAACCATGCATGCAATTAATGGGCCAAAATTTGAATGTAAAAAGGTGGGAAACTCTCAACAGCTCTCAACACTTATGAACCCATGCTGGGCCTTCAACTCCTTTATAAAGATGGGAAATTTCATCAATTTGGATCATCTTCTCCCATCACACCAGCACACCCAAATCTTGGTTCAACCACTTGTGTTCAGCTATTGAATCTAAAGACAAATTCTTGGAATTAGATATCTAGGACAAAAACCCTCAGATTTAGAGATCAAAGTAGGAAAACCCTTTAGTTTCTAGGGGGCAATTTCATATGCAGGTTGCATCAAAACTTCAACTTGGAGGACTAAAGCAATGGTTCAGATATTCAACAATTTGGTTATTTTCAAAATAACTTTGTAATCATTGCATTCTAGATTATCTAAAATACTTGTAGCAGCAGGCCTATGTAATCATTTGAATGAAACACTTTGTTTTTGCCAATTTATATGTGCAAACCTATTTAGTTTATGTGGGTGTTTCAAACTTAAATATTTTATGAGTATTTTGGTTGATCCCATTAAATTATTTCAAATCTAAGAAACTTATATGAATATTTTAGCTAAAGACCATTAATGTGGTATCAAAACTTTGATATTGCCAACCTCTCCGGTAACTCAATTTGTGAATGCATGCCCGTCAAATAGAGATCAAATATAAAAGAAGAGAGACAATGAAATTGCAAGCACTAGATCCTAAAGAAGATATGGTAGGAGGAAGAGCACAATTTAATGCTGAAGAAGAAGAAGAAGAATTCTTTGAGAATATGATTAGAATGCACCAAGCACAAGAGGGATTGAAATATCTAACAGTCCAAATGTTGCATGCTACAAAAGATTTGAAATGCTCAAACCGACTAAGGGATCTCAAGGAGAAAATACATCTTTAAATAACAAATTTGGAGTTAATTCCATGTCAAATCCATAAAAACCCATGTTTTTACATAAAGAGGTAAAGGAAGAACAAGTACCTAAAGAACACCAAGATAATTTGAAGCCTTCCAAAATACAGTATCTTTTGTTAGCTGCCTACACATCATTGATAGGAGAGATTCTAAGGGAAGAACAATAGATGGCATTAAAAACAATGAAATGACAACTCTAAAACAAAAACTAGCTAAGTTTAATGCTCCCATCTTTCATGGCAACAAAAAATATTCTGCTAGGGCTTGGTTGCAGAAAGTGCAAACCTATTTTACCCTAGATCATATGGAGGAGGAAGATGCCATTCAATTTTCTAAATTGCATTTAGAAGGTGTTGTTTATGATTGGTGGCACCATGGTTTGGTCACACAAGGACATAGCCTTGTGACAATAGTTGATGATTTCAGTCAAAGGATTTTGGACCACTAAGGGAATGGATAAGGATGAGTACTATAGACAGCTTGTTACTATCAAACAACAACACTATGGAATCCTATGTTGCTAAATTTCAATGAGTTGTAGTAATCGTTCTTGACATTTTTGAAAAAAAGGATCACTTTTCTATTTATTGAAGGTTTGTTTGAGCCCCTCAATGGTATTGTTAAGGCTTTTGCACCCACTTCTCTACAATAAGCAATCAAAAGAGTCCTAACATTTGACCCATCTATGCTAAAGGGAAAATTCCTATCCCAATCCAAGGCACCCACCATTTTACAACATAAAGGGAATTTTTAAAAAGGAGGATTATATTCACAACCAAGGAAGATACACCTCAACCACATACAATGAAGAAGGAAAATGACTATGTAATGTCCCCTTTTTCATGAGCATCAGTTTTTAGAAGTGTTAGCCTATATCTTCGACCCTTGTGGGCTAACTGGTTTGGTTAGAGGGTCAGTGGTATCTTCTGGAGAGTTTGATCGTTCTCATTTTTTGTGATCTAGGATTGGCTCATTGCAGGCCTTGGCAATACAGGAGTTGTCTACTTCTGACGGCACAAAATTCTGTGGAGTTTTGAGGAAGTTAGGCTTACTTAAAGTGATTTAAGTTATTATTTAACTTAAAGTATTTCTTATAAAGTCAAATTGACTTTATTATTTTATATCACTTAAAAAGTAAGGAAAAAGAGTGTTTTAAAGTATTTCATTTAATCACTTAAGGAGGGGCCAAAAATTAAAGTCAAAACTATGGAAAGGGACTTGAGGTTATTTCAAAATATTTAAATGACCTAAAATACAGCCTCTTCTTGAAAATGCATACCTTTTTCTATATAAGGGTTTTAGGCAATGAGAAATTCATCTATTTGAATATTTCAACTTTGCCTTGGAGGTTTTCCCTTTGCTTTCATCCTGTGATCAGGTTTGCAGCAATCCACCATTGGAGAACGAAATCTATTCAGTGTGAGCACTTGTGAGGCTGTGAGAGATCAGCTGAATTGGTGCAAATTGAGAGAGCTTCATTCAAAAGTTCTGCAGTGCTTTAACATATTTTTGTAAGTGTTTTTCATCAGAAACAGAGGGTTTGAATAGATGGTGTTCTTCCTTCTTCATGGCAGGCATCATAGCTACTTGGGCGCACCTTCTAAGATGTGTTTCTGGTCTTTTTGCTTGAAAGGCGTGGCTGTTTGAGCTAGGGCGCACTTGCTGGTTGAAGAAACGCCTATCTTCTTGAGGGTTTCTCTTCACTATCTTCAGCACTTGGCATTCCCTCTTCTATTGCTCAAGTTTCACAGCTGGATTCAGACCTTGTTTCATCCTATTATGAATATAGTCAGATTTTCATGTATAGACTGGCAAACTGGCTTCGTTTCTTAATTAAAAAATCTGGAGGCTTACGGGTATGTTTATATGTTTTAAATCCATTGTTGATGATAATAAACACCTTCTACAATTTCAGTTTGATTAGATTTGCTCAAGTTTTCATTCTGTGAGCTTTTATATGATGGGCCCCTTCTCTTTTGTCTACAAAATTTCTCTAAAAAACTAAAAAACACAAATAGACTTAAGAAAAAGACAGGGGTTTGAGCAGTGAGCTAGCAAGGCTCATCACAGTGGTATCAGAGCATTCAAACATCATTGTCAAGTGCCAAAAACCAAAAACACAGCAATCAAAAGTTTATATCAGCATATATCAGCTTTACATGACAAGTGTTTGACAAAATTCCCAAGGCAGAAATTGAAAGGTTTTGAGTTTATATTAGCAGGGCTCATCACAGACTATAGCATAGATGTACTCAAATGAAGGAAACTATGTTTTTCCTACAAGGAGCCATGGGAAACTAGCTATGCATGCCTTGGCAATGGCCCAGTCAAATATATTGATATAATATCTATTGATAATTTAGGCCTGGAAGAACCCAAGTCACTACCAACCATAGAGGAAATGCACCTAAAAATATGAAAGATGAAAGTACAAAGAGTGCCACAATTGGCATCTCTTTTAGGAGCACCCTAATATCATTCATTCAAGGTTCAAGGAGTGTTGTCCACACAAAGAATAACATTGCTCATTGATAGTTGGGCTACCCACAATTTCATTGATGAAGGTTTGGTGATCAAGAGGTTCAATGTTATTGTTGCAAATGGATTCACTATTCCATGCACCAAAATAATTTGACAAATCAACATAGCCTAGCAAGATCATGAGGTATATGATGATTTCTATGTTGGGTTAGGAAAGACTGACATGGTTTTAGGTGTATGATGGTTGCACTCTTTGGTGAGTTTGGTGAGTTTGGTGAGTTTTCACAAAATATCAATCCATAAAATTCAAGTTTAAATCTGAAGGGAAATATGTAGTTCTTGGAAGAATTTAAGGTGGAGCCCTACGAGTGGGAACAACTAAAAGGATGGAGAAAAACTTTCTAAAGGACAAGTTGCTTGGGCGCAAGTAGTTTGATCATGCCTACAAATTTTTCCATGGGTAAGCAATTGACTTATAACGTTGATATTAAAGATATATTGAATAAACATTGTATGGTGTTTACTAGTTTTACCCAAGAGTACCACTTGACAATAGATTCCAGCATATCATAGAGCTGAAACCAAGCTCTAAGCATGTCTTGACCACTCCTTACCCCTACCCAAGAATGTACAAACAAGAGTTAGAAAAGGCCATCAAAGAACTCTTGGAGATGGGTCATAACAAGGAAAATTCCAAATTAGTTTCATCATGCCTACAAATTTTTCTATGGGTAAGCAATTGACTTATCATGTTGATATTAAATATATATTGAATAAATATTGTATTGTGTTTACTAGTTTTCCCTAAGAGTACCGCTTGACAATGGATTCCAGCATATCATAGAGCTGAAACCAAGCTCTAAGCATGTCTTGACCACTCCTTACCCCTACCAAAGAATGTACAAACAAAAGTTAGAAAATACCATTAAAGAGCTCTAGGGGATGGGTCATAACAAGGCCAATTCCAACCCATTAGCCTAATTTGTGGTTCTTGTGAGAAAAAAAAGGATGACACCATGCAAATGTGTATGGTGATTACAAAACTTTGAACAAGAAGACCATCAAAAATAGGTATCCCATTCCCACAATTGCTGAGTTGATTGATGAATTGCATGGAACTATGTACTTTTTGAAGATTGATCTAAGATCGGACTACCATTAGATCCATTGAAGGGATGAGGATGTACATAAAACAGCATTCATGTGTCATTTTGGGTATTTTGAATGCTTCGTCGTGCATTTTGGCTTAGCAAATGCACAAGCGAATTTCCAATCATACAAGAACCATGCTTTCCAAATCAATTAGAAAAATTTGTGTTGGTTTTCTTTGATGACATTTTGATTTACAACAAGACATGGGAAGATAATTGAACCATCTAGATACCATCCTTGGAATATTAGAACAGCTTGCCCTCTTTACAAAAAAATCCAAATGTGAGTTTCAAGTGATAGAGATCCTATACTTGAGCCATGGCATTAGTGCGCAAGGTCTTCAAGCCATTTTGGATTAGACTCCTCCTACTATATTGGCACGACTAAGAGGATTCTTTGGTTTTGGCAACTACAATAGGAGATTTGTTAAAGGGTTTTCACAGTTAGCAGCATCCCTAATTATTTTAACAAAGAAATAAGCTCTTACATGGAAAAACAGCTCAAGAAGATTTCAATAAACTTAAGGAGGTAATGAGTTCATGCCTTGTTCATCATATCCTAGATTTCTCACAACAAATTGTAGTACAATGTGATGCTTTAGGAAGTTGTCTTGGTGCAGAAGGGATATCCCATAGCATTTGAAGGAAAAAAATTTGAAAGACTCAAAAAAAGGATTCTCTATCTATAACAAAGAGATATTTTGGCCAAGTTCAAACAATATTTGGTTTGTGGAAGATTTGTGATGAAGATAGATCATAATAGCATGAAACTTTTTCTTGGCCAATATGCTTTGAATGACAAACAACAAAAATGGATGAATAAGCTACAAGCTTATGATTTTGAGTACATGAAAGGAGAAAAGAGTGTAGTTCTTTGTAAGAGACCTGCCTGTCTCTACTTCTGTTTTTATGCTGAATGATAAGGGTTTGTAATTTTTTTGTATTTTCTCATAGATTGCCAGTCAAGAAATCAAATACAAGAAATGTAAACATAAACCCTACTGCAGCAATGCAATTAATTTATTGATTTTCTTTCAAAGCTTTTACAAATATGTGCATACCCGGAAATACAATCTCCTGTAGATCCGAAGCAATAAATTTGATGAATCTGATGAAGCATAGACTTGACTTCTGGATGAAGCCAACAGTGAACACCTTTAGCTGATATTCCACAACCTCAAAATGCTGATACAATGGAGAGTTTTCGTCTCCAAAGCTGATACGCTGGCAGAAACCCTTGGGCTCCCTTCCCCAAACGCCAATGAGAAATTATCAAACAAATATCCAATAATCAATTCTAAATATCCTCAAATGAGCCCCTTAAGATTCTTTTATACTTTTCCTGGAGGAGCTCATACACTTTTCTCACCAATGCGGGATAAAAGATAATAGGCTGATTCCCTCCATTTTGCCTTTTAAAACATTTTAAAATAAAATGTTTGCACTTTGGAATATTAAAATATATCCTTGAAATTGGTGCCCAAGTAATTAATTAAAATGGCCCCCTTTTTAATGATGAATGGACCCTCAAGACATAAAGTGCAAATATAATGTTATAATATAATATTAAATTATTAATTATTATTAAAGTCACTTTTAATAATAATTAAACGTTATAACTTTGGCAAAACTCCTTATTTCACCAACTCAACTGAATTTGGGAATCGACACTGCCAACATGTGAACTTTAGGTGCCCTGCTATAAATAGAATTGCTTGCCGGCTGACTTACTATAAATAGTAAGTATATGAAACTGAATCAACTGAAGGCTACTTGAACCCACACGAGATGCTGAAGGAGAGATTCCTCTGATCATCGCCAAAAGAGACCCTCTAACCAGACATAGTAGCCTACGAGGGCCGAGAATAGGCTAAATCCACCGAACTCTGATGCTCACAAAATTGGGGACATTACAATCCGCCCTCCGTAAAATTGCTTGTCCTCAAGCAATCTCTACTGCAAAGAAACCCAACTCCTTGGAAGGCCCAAAAGAAGAGTTGTGAAGTGTCCCACACATCTCTAACTATCTCCCGTAGCATCAACAAAAACACAACTACGCAAACTATCCCTGGATCCCAAACCCAGAGTGAAAGTTTGTCGTGTCTGTCATCCTCAGGCTTCCACTGCGCTCTACTACCTCCAACTTCACCATGCTGGAAATGGTGAAGAAAACCAATGGGACCCATCCAATACTCGATGCCAAAACTGTCACCACCTGGATCCCAATACAATCTGAATTCACATCCATCAGTCGTGGAGATAAGAACTTCTAGAAGCATCCGCTACACCGAATCTCCCCTTGTCCTCTGCTAAACCCTCGTGGATGTGATAACTGAACAAGCCATCATGCCAACTGACACCATAGTCATCCTGTAACCATGTACCCATAAGAAAACTTTGTGACATAGAAGTAGCAAACCCTGTTGGATACATATCAGCATGATGTAAAACTGACAGCTGTCCCTGCAAGTAATCCCCCACAAACAGTTGAATCTGGCGCTTGCAACCGCTAATCCCATCTTCTGAAGATGGTGAATACCCATCCCACAACGGATGGTATAACTCCGGAGCCAATCCACACCGATGCATCATCAAATTCTCCATGTGTGGACTAAAGGAGAAGTGATGAACACTCCTCACTATGCAATCAAGATAAAATGCTCCCACCTCTGTCAATGGCTGACCATCATAGTCCTGGGGAAGCAAATTAGCTGCATGGGATGAAGTGACTGAATTGCTTCCAGGTGAGGGAAACAAATCAACGTAAGTACCAATCTCCATACTGGATGATGCCCCACATATCTCCTGTGACGACGATGGAGTAGTGACGTGATCTATCACACAACTCTCAGAAAAAACAACTATCTCATCACAAGAGCTCTCAACCAAAACACTCATCCCATCTGAATTAACTGCACCAATATTTGTGATAGATGTAACCACATCCTCACTACAGCCCGTGGATATAAGATCCTCATCAACTGCCACTGTATGTAACTGTACTATATTTGCTGCTAGTGGAGACTGTGCCAAACTCAACTCCATGGTAAGCTCCCCTAACCGTGACTGTGACTCTTGAAGGGCCAATTGACTGCTCTTCAATGAGTCCATAGTCACCTCAAGATCATGAGTGAGCTCATCGACCTGCTCCTCCTTTCCCTTCAATGCATCATAACAAATGCAATCCCACTCGAGAAGAAAATCCCTATCTGCAAGTAGTTTTAGGTAATTTTGTTTCATCATTCCAATTGCTTCTCGAAGTGCATGTATCTTTGCAAGGGAAAAACCACTATCACCGTGCTCATCTGTCAAAGGAGTACTCCAACAAAAGGTAGCCAACATCTGACGAGCAACATCAAATTGCTCAATGGTTGTAGCAATCATATTGTCATTCACTTTTAGTTGCCCAACCAAATGATGAGGACTCTGTAGCTTGTGACCCCCATACAAGTTGTCCAGTTCACAATCTGCACTATGATATGAGGCTGATTCGTCATCACTCACTACATGATAAGCAGCATCATGTGTGCTTTCATCCATGCACACCTCAACATCTAAGGTACTGCTGCTATGTACCTCAAAGGATGGCTCAACTGATAAGGTAGAAGCTGCTGATATGGCAGCATCTTCACACACTTCCACTTCCAATGCGACTATATCACCATCCAACTCACAATCTTGGGATTCTATGCCAACACATGAATCTTCAAACTTGTTCTCTAAGGTCTGATATGGGAAATCAGACTCACCATGACATGAATCCACATCAAATACTACACCATTAGTACCCAAATCTTGAGTACCTTCTTGTGGCAACTCAATAGAAGTATTTTGCACATGTGAAATCACTGTTGTCTCATGCTGTTGGAAATTTTTATCGCTGCTGTCATAAAAATCAGAACTGTTAGCAGTGCTAATAACAACCTCTGGAATGTTGTGAACATCATTCTCTGGCTCCACCATACTATTATCATGATGTAAAATTTCTTTATCAACAACCACTTTAGTTTCAATCCCATGTCCACCTGTAGAGATCTCAGGTTCTGACTCAGATCCTTCATGATTACTTTGCTGGTTGGTTTTTTCAGGTTTTGAATCTTCATAGGGTGCCCACATTATTCTATTCGCCTTCCCTTAGGTCTCAAAATGCAATCATGATTTTCATCGTAAGGCCCTTTGCAATAGAAACACAACTTCTTTCTTTTGTTTTGCGGTGTCGGACCTTTCGTGGTAGGAATTGAATTGGTTCCTTTAGGTCGTCCAAACTCTAAAAGCGCCTACTCTAATCGCAGCAACTCTCGATTGAGCTTGTATTGGGATTGTTCAAGTTCTTTGAATGCCTGTTTATCACTAAACAATGTTGTCATGAAGCCCATTTTCGCTGTTCAAACTGAAAACAATTCCAACTGACTTGTGCAATTGCTAATTTTCCCACCAAATGAATGCAATGAATGTAATCTACTGACTTTTCACTATGAAGGGCCTTGCCCGATCTTGAGGTAAATTTAGACATTTTGTCAAACAAGTGTCATGCATCCAATCCCTTTGTGTAAACTAATTACAAACAGTATCTCCAAAGATGATAGCTCTCAATTTACAATTCGTCACAATAAGCATGACTTTCCACTATAAGCCAAAACAATGCAAATTGATTGGCAATGCAATTTGTCAATACTTTCAGAATGTCAGTATATTCAGATTCATATCAGAATTTATAGTAAATCAGGAACCTGGGAAGTGTTGTTGACTGCAACGATGAACTCAACCCGTGAATCCTCTGGTGACTGTGAATGCACTAGATTCAGCTGGTTGGACGCAATGATGAAGAACTGACAATAGATCAAAATTCATTCAACTTCTTTCAACATCGAATTCCTTACACCCTGTTGGCAGCGACTGTGATGATTAGTGAAGTTCGTCCTTGGTAACTCTAGAGTTTATCTTATTCAAATTGTCTTCCTGCAAAGTGCGACTATGGCCTGTAGATGACATCCTTCAGCCGCTTCCCTTGAATATTATTCAAATCACTAGTAATTCGATCTCTCCAAGATTTTGTCTCATCCGCTTAAGAAGCAAAGCTTAAAATACTGCGAACTTTGTCTTGTCCCAGCTTGTGCGTGGTCCCTACACAAGATGTCTTGCTATAAGGAAGCCAAGCAGCTCCCGTAATATCTCTTATTTGGTGCATCTTATTTTATTTTTTTAAGAAAACAATCCTTTCTTATAGCGACCTCCTTGACAAATGTATTTGCAGAAGACGTCTCTTTCCCTCAAAATCTTGTCTTGTTCGGTTGACTCAGCTTCAAATGATTATCGATGGTGAAGCAGCTCCTTCAGAAATCGCATCCTCTACCTTTTAATATTATATTCGATTTTTGCTGAGATCTAATCTTTGCGTCCCCAATGATCCGAATGTAAAACTCATTATAATAGTTGCGCCTTAATTCTTTGTGGAATACTATTGTGTTGGCTTGGTATTGTCCCAAGCGGCTCCCGACAGGACACAAGAAAAAGCGATTTTGTCTTTTCTGAATATTAAAGTGACACCCACAAAAAATTATTCGTTTTGTCTTCACTTCCAGATATATAAGCTATAGAATTTGTCTCTTGCCCCTTGTCTTTATGCAAATGAAGGTGGAAATTGAAACGGCTCCAAAATTTTCACTTTGTTCAAAAAGCCCGATAATTATTTCTTTCCAGAAATGAGAAACTCGCCTTTTCTAAAGACGTCTTTAGTTCTTGTCTTATTCAACCGCTCGAATTAAACTCCTGACTCAAGCTTTAAAATGATATAAAGTCCACGACTTGTCTTCAGAAATAAAATCGTTCCACAATGTGAATGCTGCAATGAAGTCCAATATGATAAATTCGTCCTCTTCTATTTTTGTCAGCTTCTGCCAGACTATGTCTTTTCTTGCAAATTTGTATTATCTGAAAGCCACATTTTGCCTTAATCTGTCTGGAGACTGTGAATAATTCAAAGAAATATGCTATCGAAACTCCTTTGACCACCAGTGTGCAATAATATTTACGAATGACAGCTCCAAGTATATTATCGAGGCTATCCTGGGACCAGATTGATTTGTCTTTTGTGAATACACTCAGATTTTATTTTATTTTTAATTTTTTTGGACCCACGTTTCTGACTTCAGCGACTGAATGAAAAATACACGGCACTCTTATTTGTAAATCCTTGGCGGCTAATATCAGGAGTTTGTCCGATTTGAAGACCCGATAATCACCAATTAAAACACCAAACCCGATGCAAAGGAAAATAGAAAGCGGCCGGAAATAAATCGTTCTTTCCTAGAACCCGCGATTTGTCTTTTTGCAGCTGTTGAGGGAAATAAGACACGATTTGTCTGCTTTTGAAATTTCGTCTTTTCCTGTAGGATGATTTTCTTGTCCTCTTGATTGGAATAATAAATCACTTCTGCAATTTCTAATAATTCCCAAACCCTAAATTCTCAAAATTTTCTATTTGCAAATGAGAACCCTTAATATTTTGAAACTTTTATTTTTGCAAACCAACACAGGATGGCAAGATTCAGGCTCTGATACCACTGTAAGAGACCTGCCTGTCTCTACTTCTGTTTTTATGCTAAATGATAAGGGTTTGTAATTTTTTCGTATTTTCTCATAGATTGCCAGTCAAGAAATCAAATACAAGAAATGTAAACATAAACCCTACTGCAGCAATGCAATTAATTTATTGATTTTCTTTCAAAGCTTTTACAAATATGTGCATACCCGGAAATACAATCTCCTGTAGATCTGAAGCAATAAATATGATGAATCTGATGAAGCATAGACTTGACTTCTGGATGAAGCCAACAGTGAACACCTTTAGCTGATATTCCACAACCTCAGAATGCTGATACAATGGAGAGTTTTCATTCTCCAAAGTCGATACGCTGGCAGAAACCCTTGGGCTCCCTTCCCCAAACGCCAATGAGAAATTATCAAACAAATATCCAATAATCAATTCTGAATATCCTCAAATGAGCCCCTTAAGATTCTTTTATACTTTTCCTGGAGGAGCTCATACACTTTTCTCACCAATGTGGGATAAAAGATAATAGGCTGATTCCCTCCATTTTTCCTTATAAAACATTTAAAAAAAAATGTTTGCACTTTGGAATATTAAAATATATCCTTGAAATTGGTGCCCAAGTAATTAATTAAAATGCCCCCCTTTTTAATGATGAATGGACCCTCAAGTCATAAAGTGCAAATATAATGTTATAATATAATATTAAAATATTAATTATTATTAAAGTCACCTTTAATAATAATTAAACGTTATAACTTAGGCAAAACTCCTTATTTCACCAACTCAACTGAATTTGGGAATCAACACTGCCAACATGTGAACTTTAGGTGCCCTGCTATAAATAGAATTGCTTGTCGGCTGACTTACTATAAATAGTAAGTATATGAAACTGAATCAACTGAAGGCTACTTGAACCCACACGAGATGCTGAAGGAGAGATTCCTCTGATCATCACCAAAAGAGACCCTCTAACCAAACATAGTAGCCTATGAGGGCCGGGAATAGGCTAAATCCACCGAACTCTGATGCTCGCAAAATTGGGGACATTACATTCTTGATGCTCTTTCTAGAAATCCTACCCTATGCTCTACTTTTGCTATTTCTACCATTTGGAAGGTCGCTAATATGGCATAATATTTTAAAAATTCATTTGCTACTAATCTCCTTGATGGGAATGTGAGTGAAGATGGATTGCTAGTAGCAAATGGTCTCATTCATTATAAATTAGAATCTTCCTAGTTCCTAAATCCCAAATGAAGGAGAAACTTTTAAAGGCTTTTGACAATGCACCACTAGCAAGTCACCTTTTCACAAGACCTACAAACAAATTAGGGAAAGGCTCACATGGAATGGCCTCAAGAAGGATATATTCAAATACATCATAGAATTCATGGCCTATCAACAAAACAAAGCAAAACATTTTTTTCCAATAGACTTGCTTCAACAATTGTCTATATCCCAAATCAGAAGTGGGAAAGCATTTCCACATACTTCATCACAAACCTCCCCAAGGTACAAGGAAAAGATTGCACCTATGTTTCGGCAGATAGGCTAACAAAGTATACACATTTCTTTGCAATTTTTTCAAAATTCAAAGTACATCAATTGGCTGATTTATGCTTTGTAAAAGTATTTAGGGTACATGGATTCCATAAATATATTGTCACAGATAGATATAGTGGTTTCCTCAACTCTTTTTAGCAAGAGCTTTGTCATCTGGTATGAAACTCACAACTAGCACAAACTATCATCCCCAAATAGATGGACAAACAAAGATAGTGAACAAGTAGGTTCAAGGCTACTAGAGGAATTATGTGCCAAATTGACAATTAGCTTGAATTAAGTGGTTACAATTTGTACAATACTAATACAACACCACCCACCATATGTCCATGGTTATGACTCCATTCATTATATTGTTTGTCTTACCTTCCAAATGGAGATTTGACTTCATTCAACATGTTTTTCCATGGATATGATGCATTTACTTTTGTTGATTGAGTGTTCACAAATAGCAAAGTGTCAACAACTTGTGACTTGGCGAAGCATAGCCAAGATGTATTGAGATCACTCAAACATCACCTCTAACAAGACCAGAAACAACAAAAAATCTATGAAGATCAATACCACACAAAGAGGTCATTTGAAGTTGGAGATATGGTATTTTTGTAGTTGCAGGCTTATAGGCAAGCCTCCATCAAAATTAGTGGGGCTAAAAAGCTCGAACCATGCTCTTATGGGCCTTCTAAGATCTCGAGGAGAGTTCATGAAGTTGTATATGAGTTGGAATTACTAGAAAATAGTAGGATTCATAATGTTTTCATTTGTCTTGCCTCAAGAGGGTCCTTCAAAAACATATCACACAGTCCCTAGATTTGCCACCATCAGATGATGAAGGAAAACACATATTGGACATTGACACTATTATTGATACTAGGATGGAGAAGTTGAGGAGCGATTCGATGGATGAATCAACCTATTGAAGATGCTACTTGGGAAGGACCAAAGATCTTGGAGTATCTGAATATGCATTGCTTGAGGGCAAGTGATTTTGAGAAGCGTGGACTTGTAATGCCCCTAATCCTAAGTATGTGGGAATCTAAGCCACTTTCCATCCTTGGGCAATATTTTAGACTCTCATATTGGCATCCCTTTCCTCAATTCCAACCACCCATGTTTCCCGCTTCCTTCTCTCCCACGGGCCTTTACACTTCTATCTCCCCATTCATTTGGTACTCCGATTCCCCAACCCCCACATCTCCACTTACACATTCCTCTTTGAACCTTCAAGGTTTCAGATGACAACCTACCATTGTGAAAGTGTCAATAGGGTATTTTGACCAATGAATCACTGGGAAACTAACCTCTCCAGTTATCTCTACATTGTTGTATTGCATCCTAGCACATTGGGATCTGGTCTCCTGAACCCCCAATGTCAAGCCTTAAGAGTATTATCTACTTGTTCTACCGGTAAGCATTTCCTTGGACACAACCTTTTGGCATGCACTTCAATGGCACCTCGTTGTTTGAACAAGGGAATTATGTAATCTCCCCTTCCCAGCCAATGGAAAGAATTTGCAGTTACCCTATGACTATGGTTCCTGTGGGCTAACATGGTGTTAAGGGAACCCCTTTAAAGGTGACCTACGGCGCTCCAGCAAGCCTTTTGATGCTTATTTAAATACTCTTCAACTTAGTGTCCCAGTTTATTTGTGGTGTGCCTTCTAGAGGCCATTCAAGACACTTTGACCCACACTTACTATTTTTAGTAAGTCACTTGGATGTGTTGCTTATACTTGCTATTTATAGTAAGTCATGGAATGGTCAGCTGCTATCATGCCTATATCTGGAAAGTTGAGGGATTACTCCTATCAGTTGATATTGGTATTTATCGGGGAGTTAATGATTTAATTTATATTATTAAAGTTAATCCAGTATAACTTTAATCATATTAATTATTACGGATGACTTTATTAAATGGTGTTATAAGGGGTTAAAAGGTGTTATGAGACGTTTGCACAAAGTATTATTATTTTTAATCATTTGACCCCTCAACTTTATGATGAAATATTCAAATGGCAATCAAAAGCAAATTAAATCAAATCAAATTCAAATGCAAATTGGGCATGGCAATATAAAAGGGCATTGAGAGCTCATTTTGCAAATTCATGTTGAAGAAGATTATTTTGATAAGGCTTTTTGCAAGAGATTGGAAAGTCTGGAAATACTCAGCTTTTTGAGGACGAAATCCCTTAGGAAGAACAACATGGTGCAAGAGTGAAAGATCTCCCAAGCTTGCTTGCAAACAATTCCATTTTAGGGATTGTGCTTATGCTACAATCAATTTACAAGAAGATTAATTCTCCAAGGTTTTTACGATTTATCAGGAGATTGCAAGTGTATTGATCATCACTGACAAAGCAAGGCATTTACAGAGGATTTCCACAAAGTTATCTAAAGTGTTTGCAGGCGCGGAGTTGCCATGAAAGGGTTTGAAGCATTCATATTGCAGATGTTAAATACTGAATGCTTTAACTAGGCGTGAGGTTTGCTATTCTATGTTTTGGCAAAGGGTTTGAAATGTTTATTCTTGTTGGGTTGAACGTGAGAATTGGCTGTTCTATTGCTGCATTTATTGTTTGGGCGACTAGAAACTCAGTGGTTTGATGCATCTCTGAGATTGTGGAAGCCTGCAATATCAGAAACGTGGAAGTCTGAGAGTTGGTCGCCAAGTTTGGAGTGGATAGGAGTCAAAAGGGAGGTCGCGGTTGCCTGCAAATTTTATCTAAGTCTTGCTAGGCATCCAAAAGCCTACCTGGCGTGAGTTTTAGTGTCAATTACTACTACTGTATGTGTCGCCACCTTTCATTCTTAGAGAGTTGTGTGTTGCGGGGTGTGAATTCCGACTTACACATGATTTTTGAGCAACTGGCTGCAACATATCAGTCACCAATCTTCCTTTTTCTTTAGTATCTGGCTTGCTGGGCGCAATTGCATAGCTAGGAATGCCTCACTATGAATCCATCTTGCCATCTGGGTATATATTTTCTGAGTGATACATCTAATATAAATATTGCTGAGTTGTATTTGCTGTTACACTGTTTTAATTCGGAAATGCCATTGGTAAAAGGTTTGCAATTGTTATGTAGTGCTTGAATGAGTACACACAATATGTTAATGTAATGAATGAACCTCATTCTGAAACTCATTATGGTGATGAGATATGTGCTTGGTGACTGTTATAGTGTTTGCAAAACTCAATGGCAATGGGAAGATTCAGTACAGTTTTCATGCCATCTATTTGACAAAATGACAATGTGTCAAATTGCTATGATCGTTTAATATATCAAGCAAAATTGCAATAGAGATTGTTCCATTTGGGGTGGGACATTACAGTAGGATTTGCAAAACTCCTATAGCATCAAACTCTTAAGAGTATGTGTCAAACTGTTATAGTGTTTGCAAAACTCAATGCCAATGGGAAGATTCAGTACAGTTTCCATGCCATCTATTTGACAAAATGACAATGTGTCAAATAGCTATGATCGTTTAATATATCGAGCAAAATCGCAATAGAGATTGTTCCATTTGGGGTGGGACATTACAGTAGTATCCGAGCACAGTTTTCCTGCCAACCTAAGGGGTTATAAGTCAAAGGTATTTTCAGATTGCTTTGTGAGTGACTAGCACTCATTAATTAGTTTCAGTTATTAGAAGCAAAGGTAAAAGATGACCACAGATAAATCTATGTTTGAGCTGATGCAAGAATTGTATAGGCTAATCAAGGACTCTGACATGAAAAAGGCATATTTCAGGATGGTTGCAAAATCTAAATGTTTGGACAAGGAAGATGAATTGCTTCAATGTGACTTGCAACCTCCAAGTGACCATGGGGAAGATAAAAATCAGTCAACATGCATGGAGGTTGACAAATCAAAAAATCAGCCATCAATTGCAACCACATCCAAAGAAAAATCTTTATTTGAAGGTGTCAAATTCAGTCATGAGAAAGATGTTGAAGCAGCAAACGAGATCAGTTTTCAGTATGATACATCCCATGGTTCAATGCCTATTGATGGGCACAGTGTGAGCAGGTATGAAGGAACCTTCAAATCAGATAATGATGACGATTCGACATTTAATCTTAGTGATGAGGTTACAGGTGGTGTTTGGTTTGAGCCTCAAGCCAAGCCAATGGAGGGGAGTAACTCTCATGATGCCCATGCTGGGGAGTTAGAAAATGATTCATTCACAGAGGCATTTAATCATGAGGCGGCCATGGATCACACCATTCCTAAACAAAGCGATCAGCATTTTAGCACATGGGATCCAAGAATGATGATCCCTATATATGACGTGGATCTTGTTTGGGATGGATCTACTATTGACCATATTGCTGTCCAAACTTCCTCTACACAATTGTGCATGAGGGATGGCGTTGTTGACACTGTTGGTGTTGAAACCAACCTTGAAAACAAATTTGATTTAGTGTTGCATGACGCTGATCCTAAGTCAAAAAAATTGCATACGGTTGATGGGTCTCAAGAGTCCAATCAGTTGGCAAGACAACTGAAGGCGAATGAAGACCAAATTAATGTAGCCATTACACACTTTGATGACACTCTTAAGCTGATGGAAAAGTATTGCTGGAGGATTCCAAGGATACAAAAGAACCCTGAACGAGGACTTTCCCTTGTAGGCTTCTAGGAACTTAGAGAAGCGTTGGTGATAACAAAGTCAAACTACCTACAACTACTCTCCGATAGAGATCACCTTCTCATGCTTGTTGAGATCTACTTTGATGCACTTAAGGGGAAAGAAAGGGAAGTGGATAAGCTTATTGTGGTTCAGGATTCCTTGAAGAGCACTCAAAAGGCCCTTCAAGAATCAGAGAATCAATTTGAGAAGCTCTGTAAGGAGTTGAGCTTGGTTCAATCTTTTTCATCCAAAGCAAATATCCAGTCTTCTACAACTGTTATGACACCTACAGATGTTAGTGGTACTCATGGTTTGAGGGGAGAACCCCTAATGGTGGTCAAGCACGAGGAGGTTTCAGGTTTGCATGGACCTAAGGACAGGAATGATTCTGACATTCCTAAGTTTTTACACAACTTGCACAAGACAACATTGGGAGAGAGCCAATTGAGGGGCTCAAGGTACAGATACAACAGAGGTAGAGATGCATACACCGTGCAGACCAGCCAACAGTGAAGTGCATGTATCCACCTAAGGTAGGAGTACTAGGCTCTACATTGGCGAGGTAGAGATTGATATCAGTGAGTTTTGTGCTGAGGAGGCAGAGTCTTGTGTGTTTAGCATGTTGGATCATCACACTGTTCCGTCTTATTTACATGAGGTTGCAGGGCATCTTCTATTGGGGGCATGTCTCCTACACCTGTTAGCAACTCAGATAATGCATTGGTCAAGGCCGATGGTAGGTGTGAGCCTAGTGAGTCATAGGGACTCAAGGGACAGCAGGTTACCGAGGATAAGGATGTCCAAACCTTAACTCGTTTCGACAACACGCACAAGTTTGTAGAGTACCTCTTGTGGTCAACACAATTTGAGGAAAGGCAAATAGGGGTAGTCGTTGGGACTTTTATATCTAGTTTGTGATCTATCAAGCATGCCCTAGAGTGGATTAAATCAAAATACCTCCAGTTGGTTTCAAACAGGGACTATGGTATCAAGTTCACAAAGAGGACTTGCAAAGCAACTACCAAATTTTCCCTTTTGGATCATAGATGTAAGCCACCTCCTAATTCAAGTGATGAGAATGATGAGGCGTCCATTCCCAATGACTATGCAAGTCTACCATTGGCACAAGTAGGCACATTCCACCTTGACTACATAGTAAGGAGTGCTCATCACTTCTCTTTCAGTCCACACATGGATGGTTTGATGATGTGTAAGTGTGGCTTGGCTCAGGATTCATATCATCCATTTTGGGATGGAGTGTTTCCATCTTTGAAAGATGCAACTCAAATTTGCAGAGACTCTGACTCTATTACTGTCAGATGGTTGTTTACAGGGACAAGGATCAGAGTATCATCATGCAGATGTCTCCTTGGAAGAGAGTGCAACTTCCTTGCTTTAGAGATTTCCGTTGGAGGCACTTACCCATCTGTGGCATACACTTGGCAAGTCGAGGATACAAGGGAGTTGTTTTTTCAGTCAGCACGGTGGCATCGATAGTCCTACCTACAATGATGGAATTTTACTCCAAGTTTTGCTAGGAGACGGCTATCCCACCCCATGGGACGAGGATTTCATTCGTAACTTTTGGAGGGCAGCATTTGTACATGAGTTTGGAGGAGAGTTGCATCATCCCCTCATCATGGGTGAGCGGCCTAGGGATGATACTGTATCACCCTATGACCTCGACACAATCATTTGCATCCCCATAGGTCAGTCTTACAATCTTGAGGGTGTTGATCTGTCCCATATCAGCAACCTAAGAGGATTTGTTACACCTCTTTCGACACCTATGAGGGGTACTCATCACATCCACAAGAGTTTTGCAGAGGTTGGAGAGAGCTGTTGTGATGCTAGCACTTGGAATTACCTCCATCTCATGTTTAATGGATGTCAGGTTCTGATGTGTTGGGATCTAGGTGGTGATAGGTTTGGCACACCAGATTGACTGGATACCGATGACTTGCTTCATCACTATCAGCATGGTGAAGAATATATCAAAGTACCGCAGTGGAAGTCAACTCATGTTGACTATGGCAAACTTCCAGTTGGGATAAGGGATCCAAGATTCACTATACTTGGCAGACTGCTTCTTTTTCAGGGAGTGATCAACAAAGCTGCCAAGTTTAACTCTATCATTATCCAATGGATGCAGTGGGATTTTCGTAGAGCATTCTACAGGCTGATTTGGGATCCCAACATTCAAGTAACATGTCAGGGTATTTAGGTTGGGATTGTTTGATGACAAGCAATTTCGGGGAGGGCAAACTATAATGTCCCCTTCCTAGCCAGTGGACAAGATTTGTAATTAGCCTATGACTACGGTTCTCGTAGGCTAACATGGTGTTAAGGGGACCCCTTTAAGGGTGATCTATGGTGCTTCAGCAGGCCTTTTGGTGCTTATTTCAATACTCTTCAGCTCAGTGTCCCAATTTATTTGCGTTGTGCCTTCTGGAGGCCATTCAAGACACTTTGACCCACACGTACTATTTTTAGTAAGTCACTTGGATGTGTTGCTCATACTTGCTATTTATAGTAAGTCATGAAATGGTCAGCTGTCATCATGCCTATACCTGGAAAGTTGATGGATTACTCCCATGAGTTGATATTGGTATTTATCGAGGAGTTAATGATTTAATTTATATTATTAACGTTAATCCACTTTAACTTTAATAATATTAATTATTATGGATGACTTTATTAAATGGTGTTATAAGGGGTTAAAAGGTGTTATGAGATGTTTGCATAAAGTATTATTATTTTTAATGATTTGACCCCTCAACTTTATGATAAAATATTTAAATAACCATCAAAAGCAAATTAAATGAAATGAAATGAAATTCAAATGCGAATTGGGCATGGAAATATAAAAGGGCATTGAGAGCTCATTTTGTAGATTCATGTTGAAGAAGATTATTTTGATAAGCGTTTTTGCAGGAGACTGGAGAGTCTAAAAATACTTAGCTTTTTGAGGATGAAATCCCTCATGAGGAACACCAAGGTGCAGGAGTGAAAGATATACCAATCCTGCTTCCAGACAATTCCATTTCAGAGATTGTGCTTGTGCTTCAATCGATTTATAGGAAGATTCATTATCCAGGGTTTTTACGATTTATCAAGATATTGCAAGTGTATTGATCATCATTGACAAAGCAAGGTATTTACAAAGGGTTTCCACAGAGTTATCTAAACTGTTTGCAGGTGTGGAGTTGCCAGGCAAGGGTTTGAAACATTTATATTGCAGGGGTTAAAATACTGCATACTTTTGCCAGGCGTGAGGTTTGCTATTCTATGTTTTGGCATAGGGTTTGAAATGTTCATTGTTGTTGGATTGAACGTGATATTTGGTTGTTCTATTACTGCAGTTATTGTTTGGGCGACTGGAAACTTAGTGGTTTCATGCATCTCTGAAGTCATGGAGGCCTGCAATATAAGAAACGTGGAAATCTGAGAGTTGGTCACCAAGTTTGGAGTGGATAGGAGTCAAAAGGGAGGTTGTGGTTGCCTGCAGTTTTTATCTTAGTCCTGCTAGGCGTCCAAAAGCCTACCTGGCATGAGTTTTAGTGTGAATTACTACTGCTCTGTGTGTTGCCACCCTTCATTCTCAGAGAGTTGTGTGTTGCAATGTGTGAATTCTGACTTGGACATGATTTCTGAGCAACTGGCTGCAACATATCAGTCACCAATCTTCCATTTTTAGTATCTGGGTTGCTGGGCGTGATTCCATAGCTAGGAGTGCCTCACTATGAATCCATCTTGTCATCCGCGTATTTATTTTCTGAGTGATACATCTAATATAAATATTGCTGAATTGTATTTTCTGTTACACTGTTTTAATTCAGAATTGCCATTGGTCAAAGGTTTGCAATCGCTATGTAGTGCTTGAATGAGTACATACAATATGTTAATGTACTGAATGAACCTCATTCTGAAACTTATTATGGTGATGAGATATATGCTTGGTGACTGTTATAGTGTTTGCAAAACTCAATGCCAATGAGAAGATTTAGTACAGTTTTCATGCCATCTATTTGACAAAATGACAATGTGTCAAATTGCTATGATCATTTAAAATATCAAGCAAAATCGCAATAGAGATTGTTCCATTTGGGATGGGACATTACAAATTCACCAATCATCAAGGCCGACCATGGATGCCACTAATGGGCCCAAATTTGTATGCAAAAAAAGCAAGAAAATCTCAAATGGCTCTAAGCATGTATGAGCCCACAATAGGCCTTCAACTCTTATAAAGGAAGTAAATTCACCATTTAGGATCATCGTCTATCATCACACCAACACACCCAAACCCTAGTTCAAGCACTTGTGTTCAACTATCAAATCTAAGGACAAAAGACCTTGGATTTAGAGATCAAAGGATGGAAACCCTTTGGTTTTTGGAGGGCAGCTTGATATATAGGCTGAATCAACACTTCAACTTGGAACTCTACAATAGCATTTTTGATATTTCAACAATTTGGTCATTTTCAAAATATTTTGGTAATCATTGTATTCTTGATTATCAGCAAATACATGTAGTAGCAAATCTATGTAATCATTTCAACGAAATGTGTGAATGAAACACTCTATTCCAAACAATTTATATGTGTAAACCTCTTTATTTTATGTGGGTATTTTACATTCAAATATTTTATATAAGTGTTATGGTTGGTTTTATGTAATGTCCCCATTTTAGCCATACACTCTTCTGTGATTGATAGCCTATTTCTGGAAGCCCACAGCTCGTCAGAGGTAAAATTAGGGTTTCCTATTTTATAGGATATTTCTAATGCATTTTTGAAGGTTTGCATGTAAGGGTTTCTGATGCATGTCCGGTGGAGTTTTTTGGGTTTTTGGAGAGCTTCGGAATGGTGTAACATGCATCTCCATCTGACAACTTCTCCTAGCATTTCCTATTTTTAGATTGCTCATTGGAGTTTTGAGATTTGGATTGTGGATTCTTTCTGGGTTTTCAAAGAGCTTCACAGTGATATGACATGCAAAGGCATTGGGCAACTTTTCAAAGTTTACTATTTTTAGTAAGCTCTATTTCTAGCAGTACTATCTTGGGCAGTAGCATCAGCAATCAGTTCAGTTTCCATTTTGGGCAGTGCAGTTTGGAGCATATTTGGCTTTCAGTATTTTGAGGTTCATTTTAGTAAAATAATTTATTTAAGACCTTTAATATTTTAATATCATTTTTGGGACCTTGGCCTAACAGAATGACTTAAAGTTGTTTTAAAAGGTGGTTCTTAAGGGTGGACGCCTCATTGAGAAGGTTTTAATATTTCAAATGTCAATAATGTCCCCTTGAGACTTGGACACCTAGTGAAGAGGATGAATTAAATGTTTTTTTTTAAATTAAATTATCTCACATGAGGTTTGGGTGTCCCTTTTGGACGAAAGATGGAAAGCCAACAGTCACCTCAAAGTTCTTTAAAAGCAGGCCTTTGCTCATTCATTCAGGATCTATTGTTTAACTTATCGAAATGTTGATGGATTGATTTCAGAACCCAGCTAAGGGGGAGCTTAGCATTTACACCATTCTTCGGGCGTGAAACTATGGTTCCCTAGATGGTCAATTGGGAGTGTGCTTCATTCAGAAGTGCATATTGAGCTTCATCGTTGAAGATTGTGGTGATAATTTCCAGTTTTGTGTTTGTTGGTTTATGAGTAGCTGAATCGAGTTTTCAATTACAGCTTATGGATTCATTTTATTTCCCTTGCGGGTGTTGGTCCATTCTATTTCTATGCTTAAGGTGTCCCCTTTTGTGCAATTTCAGAATTTATCTTGAAGTCTTTATTTTTCTAGGGAGGTCGCCATCCCTTCTAGGGTTGTACCATTCATTAAAACTTGGCTTTGGAATTTGTGTTTTTTCAATTGGAGGCTATTTGCATTGTTTAACTCGTGTTATTGGGTCGCCTTGCATTTAAGAAGCATTGAATTCAGTTTTGGAGTGTATTGTGGGAGTTTGTGAGAGAATTAAGAATATTGGTGGTTGTAATGCTTGCTGGTCTGTACTTTGGTTTGCTGGAAATTTATATCAAACTTAGCACTTTCCAAGTTATGCTATATTTCATGGGTGTTTATGCTCCTAGTTTCATGTGCACTCAATTTGGAGGTGATAGGAGCATTTTGGATGGAGATATGTGTTGATGTTATTAGCAGCGTCGGGTTGCTTCTTCCAGATCCGCGCGATTAGGAGACAATTCAAATGATAGCCTAACGGCTATTTGAATTGTGATAATCATTACCCTGCTCTTCGCCGACTTAAGAAGAAATGAAGAGACACGTCATTTGCTAACTATTATTTAATATTTATGAGGCACATTATGAAGTGGCGTGATTTTCAAAAGGGGCTGACCTCTTGTGTAGAGGCGCGATTATTTACTCAAGGCCGACTTGTGTTTATTGAGGGGACACGTCCCTCCATTCAATGTTGTATTTATACTCCTTGCTTGCATCTCATTCCATCATCTATTCAGTTCATTGTTCATCATAAGTTCAAGCCTTATCAAGTGCAAATTATTCTTAAGTGCAGATCGACATTATTGGCGACTCAGCAAATTACATCTGAGTTGTTCTTGTGATAGCATCAGTTTTGTGGTGCATTCTATTGGCCTCATTATTGGCCTTCATTGTAAAAGAGTTTCTCTTTGAGATTCAATATATAAGTGATATATTGTTGCTGGGTTTTTCTCCATCAAGAGGAGAATTTTCCCAGGGTATCTACTGTGTTCTTGTGTCTGATTTTTGAATTAATTTTTGTGCATTAAATTTGATCATAAAACTAACAATATGAACAAATTTGTGAAAGTATACTTGCTGGTCTAAACATTTAATTTGCTGGTTCTGCAAATCAGGTCTGGTTATTCCCTTTCATGCTATGTTTCCTTAGCATTTCTATTCATATTTGTAATTGGAGATATAGTATGAATTTTGTCGTGAGTTTGGAGCAGATTTCATTGAAAAATCATTGTAATAAACACTTTGTTACTTGCGGATAATTTGCATTGTAAGGCTGAAAATAGTAGTACTGCTTCAATCATTTATAATTCTGCATTTACTTTGTGTTTTAGTTCAAACATTGTAACCCCTGGTTGGTTTACCACCAATGTGGAGGAATAAACAATTGTATCTCTCATATGTCATCCACTGATTGAGTGGACTATCCCCACTGTTAAGTGGATGCCTACGGCAAAGTGGATGCCTACTGCAAAGCGGATGAATTGTTCTTCAATGTAATATCTTTCCCCCCACTGAATAAGTGGTAGTGTGGATTTTCATGGTCGGTTCACCGCCTACATTTCATTTCCAGCTTTGTATTTCAGTTCAGATTACTACTAACAATCCCATTACCATAAGCTATCACCTCACCTTCAATAGGATCTTGGTGAACTTTCTCAATGCTGGTTTTTGTGATCAAAAATTGGGGAAAAAACTAAGGGGCTTATTTCATTTTATTAACTTCTTTCGTATCTAAGTAACATATATGAATATTTTAGCTAAGATTCATTACAAAATGTCAAAATAGATGAAGGTCCTTTTATGACTCATGTGGACCTCTTTGTGACCAAATTAGAATGATCCTAGGCATGGACTAGTCTAGACCACATTATACCCATTTTAATTGTTTTGCAAAAAGTAATAAAGTGCTTGGATGACAATGAAAACCTTACCATCCTCTGAGGGATCATACAACGAATAATGATAAGTACTGTATATGAGATGCATACCTAGAAGGAAGTGCAAAAAGCATGTAAGTAGTATCTAGTTAAACTAGAACAAGGTAGAGATAACCCAATACTCAATATTCTGGATCACCACCTTCTATAGGATTCAAGATGTTTTTCTAGAAGAATTGTTCGTCCTACCTCCCAAACAGCAACTTGACTTCATCATTGACCTAGTCCTAGGGGAAGAACCCATTTCCAAAGCACCTTACCGAATGAACATGACAAAGTTACAAGACCTCAAAGAAAAAGGATTGCTTCATCCACGTGTTGCCATGGGGTGCACATGTACATTTCATCAAGAAGGACGGAACATTGAGACTTTGTATTGCCTATAGGATTCTTATTGGTTCAAGGTAGATTTCTAGAAATTGTGAAAGGTCATTTAGATATTTCTAGAAATGAGATGTGATAAACATTGTCTCTGCAATAGAGAGAGGGTGGAAGAGCTTGGTAGTAAGCCATGTAGCTTAGATTTTGCATTACATAACAACCAAATTTGATGCTCTAAATACTTAGACATTTAAGCCTCGTTCCTATGTAATCTTGACAAAGAAATTGCAATGACCCTAGGGTTTTTTTCTAGGATTTCAAATTAAATAAAATCAAACATCACTATCACTATCCTCCATACCATTGTTAAACAGAGACTACAGATCTAGAAAGGAACATTTAATTTTATGTCAATATTACTCATCAAATAAATAATCTCATATCAAGTTGAATAATAACCCCAATCTGATTACATCAAAAATATATTTCTACTACTCACCCAATAATTACAATAAGTTGCAACTTACTTCATGATTGTGAGTTTTGGGCAACCAATAGGTCAATGGGGATATTCTAACACTCTGATAATACCTAGCAATTAGATTTAGGCTAATCTAAGCCCTTAGCAAATCAGATTTGGGTGCAATTATCCCTCTTGTGTTGGTGGACAGGTTAGCGTAGGTCTAGAGAAGTGGCGACTAATTTAGGGCTGCTAATCACTGCATACTATTGTTTGTAGAGCCTCATGTTAAGTGTTATGGAAAGGCCTGTAATAATTTGCTGTTGTAACCCCAACATAGCAACACTCCCTAGGGTGGCAAGATAAATTTGTCTCTTAGAATGGCACCTTAACCTGATTTCCAAATCTATGCTACTTGCCACTCACATCCTTGGTTGTTGACTGTGTATGACTAAAATGTCCCTGTTGAACTACTACTATTGGGTTTACTCCCCTATTGCAGATCAGCAACTATAGTTGTAGGTTTCTTTCCAAGGTTAGCTACAAGGATGATGTAGGTGGTCCCACTCACCTAGGATCCAACTTGCTCGCAATCTCCTTCAATTTCTTTCCTAAGATTTCCAATCAGATTTTAATGTTAGCTTAGGTGCAATCTGTAATGTAGGACTACCATTCAAGGTAGGGTTTCCATCCTATCACTGAAGTTGCCTCCAAGAAGGGGCACAAAGAAGAGGACATGATAGTCCTCCCTTCCCAAAATTTTTTGCCCTCAAGCAATTTTAAACTTGGATAATCAAAAATCATTGCTCCTTCCCAAGTAGCATCCTCAAGAAGTAAATTCTTCCATTTCACCAAATACTTTGAAATGATCTTACTCCTTAGTCTCTTTTCTCTCATATCAATGATCGCTTTCGGCTCCAAAATCATTTTTCCTTCGTAATCAAGTGATGGCAGCTCTAATGAAGATGTGATTTGTTTTCCAAGGGCCTTCTTGAGGCATGACATACGAAAAACATTGTGAGTCTTGTTGTTTTCTGCAAGCTCCACCTCATATGAAACCTCACCTATCCTCCTTATGATCTTAAAAGATCCATGAAACAGTGGCTTAAGCTTTTTTGCACCACTCCCCTTGAGGGAAGATTGTCTATAGATCTGTAATCTCAAGAAAACTATCTCCCCAACCTCAAAAGTCCTCTTTGAACGAGGGCGATCAGCATACATCTTTTGTTAATTTTGGGCCTGCTATAGGTTCTCCTTGAGTGTATTCAAAATATCTAAACTTTGTTGTATCGAATCTCTAGCTTCAAGAACTCTACTATCCAAAAGAATCAAATCCATGAATGAAGTTGCATCATAACCATAGAGTCTCTTGAGAGAAATGTAATAACCCACCCTTAAATTTTTTTTTAACAATTTTGCACTCGTTAACATTAGCCAAAATAACAATGATAATGAATTGAATAAAGCTACATTCCACTTTTCAATCACCTAAATCCCGATGTGGGCAAGGTGAGAGCATACGGTGGTAAGGAATACATTGCATTAACTAAAAGCAGCCACTTATTTAGTGGGTTGAGTGATAATCAAGAAAAAACTGAAAGCAAATACCTTCCACTTTTTTATCACATGTATCCCAATGTGGGCAAGGTGAGAGCATATGATGATGAGGCTTACAATTAAATGCTTCTAAATTAGACCACTTCTTCAGTGGCATAAGTATGTAATCTCCAAAGCATGAAATGAAACCTCCACTTATTCAGTGGGAATAACAACTAGCAAAGAAAGCGTTGGCGACAAGCCAACCAAGTAAAAGAAAGATCCTTCGCTTATTCAGCGGGCATAAGATGAAAGTAGAGGAAACTCATCCACTTATTCAGCGGGCATAACATGAAATGTAAAAAAAGCTCAACTACTTATTCAACGGGACCGCGACTTGTTCAGTGGGGTGAGTAGCAATAATCAAAGAGAAAAATCACCGATGGTACTACCAAACGGTGTTACAATGAGCTCATTACAATCAATTTCCAGAATGCCATGTACTTCTGCTACAATGTGAAAATACTAAGGAAATCTTGGTACAACACCCAAAAATGGAAACCCATCATGAAATAAGTATTACCCCAACAAAATATACCAATTATACCTCAATGGAATGACCCCCAAAGGACTGGAAGAGGTCTGAAACATTGCTACTACAGTTCTGATATAAAATTGCAAGTCTGATAAAAGTCTTGCAACAGTCTGTAACACCAACCACCAAACTATCAAACGATCACAATGTCGTCAAATCATCATAGAACCCTCTAGGATGCTTGCAAGATATAGGTATAGTCTAGACGCCTCCCAAACAAACAAATCAAGGAGAAAGGGCAGATTTTTGTCACAAACCAAAGCACCAAACCCTCCAAAAGGTGCGGCCAACAAGGGGGGGCGATCTACTCCTAGAAACTCATGTCTTCATTAAAATTTTCAACTCTTGGACAATTGGGACGCCTCAATCTTCCAAACAAGAATAAACAATGCCCACAAAAAGTTCTCCAATCCTTCAATCAAAGTGAGCAAACATATGGAGCGGCCTAGGGTAGAAATAGAGCAACCAGCAAACTGAAATCTCCAAGAAATCACTCCAAAATGCACCCACACATTGCAAATTAGTACTCAAACCAAATATGCATATCTAGAAAACATCATAATAAGCCCAAACTGAAAATGAATTGAAAGCCATCACCAAATAAGCTCAATGGCGACCCCTGCCAGAACTGTCAGAACTGGAAACCCTGCACTGTACTGCTGCCAGGACCAACTACCAAAAATAGCACTTACTAAAAATAGTAAGTGTGTCCAAATGCCAAATTATCTCGAACTAAGATGCAATTGAACTTACTAAAAATAGCAATACTACCCACCAAGGATCACCAAAAACCAAAAAAAACCCAGAAAAGACTTAGGCAATCCTTTAAAACTACCCCCTGAAAGTGCTGGCAAGAATCCTCCAAGAATCTTCAAATCCCCTGAAACGCCCCTGAATAGCCTACAAGACTTTGGAAGTAGGCTAACAAACGCTGATAGGCTTAGGACTCCAAAGGGGGCATTACAAGGAATCATACCTATACACATGTGATGAGTAGAATTGTAGCGATACTCCCCAAAGTGGAGCCACTTAATCCATATTATTTTTTGTCCCATAACATAGCTCCTCATATATCCTTCTATCCATTTATTCACAATCTTTGTTTTCCCATTTGTTTGAGACTGATACTTAGTTCTTAGATTCAACTTTGCACCTATCAATCAAAAGAGTTCTAGCCAAAACAAACTAATGAATTTGTTGTCCCTGTCACTCGCAATGTTTCTTTGCAACTTATGTAGTATAAATATCTCTCTAAAAAATAGATCAGCCACCTATTGTAAAGCTACTTTTCTCTAATAGTTATTTAAGTAAAAGCAATGGATTTAATATAATGAATATTAGAATTAAGATAATTTGAGTTATGTAATGTTATCAACATAAATATGAATAATCAATGTAAACTATAAACGTATGACAATTAAATAATGAACATAATAAATGGAATAACACCTCCACATAGATTAATCATATTAACATCAAAATCATATAGACAATATTCCCAATATTGTTGAATCAATGGTTTTAATACTTATCTGTAATTATATTTTGAGAGGCTACTATCCAACACTCAGAGGAATGGTTAAAGGTCTAGGCTTTTCCTGACACAAACACCTCCGAAAGAACCAGTTCTTGCACGGAACCAACTTGCCTTTACCACATAAACACAGTCCTGGCTAGGACACTACCGGGTGTATGTTGTACCCCAAGTTGGATACACGCTGTGTGCCCCTTCTCCAAATGTTTAAATGCCCACCCATGACCTTAACCTTCACTCTTTTGTGCCTTTGTGTTTCTCTCTCCAATTCCTTTCCTTTTTCTCTTCTCTCCTTGAATGTTCTTCCATGTCTTTCCCAAGTCTCACATGAATGATTTATATATCCTTTTAAGGGGTGGTTTCAAAACCATCACACCTTTTCACAGAGGTTGTCATTTAACAATTATTTAAATAAATAATTATGCTTCCCATTTTTAAAGAAGGTTTATACATATTCTTTGTTAATCTCTCTTTTAACCAAAGGATCATAATATCCTTTATTTTTCTATCTCTCTTTTAATTCTAAAGGGTTTTTTCCATAACTTTCTCTTTGGGAAAAAAGTCACATAACATTTCCCCCCCTATAAATTAACTATTGTCCTCAGTAGCACAAGATGCATCTGCATCACAACTCAAAGAAACACATGATCAATAATTGGATATACTAACATTGAATATTTGTATTCTTCATAATATATCTATTTTATTATTATCTACATTATTTGCTTCTTTTAATTCATAGATCACCCTTTTTAATTTTATTTTAAATCCACAAGTAATTTTAATAAAATCATTTTTCCAATCAAAATTATGATGAGAACTATATAGATATCTTATGAAATATATCATGAATATATAATTGAAAAGATGATTATATGTTTAAGCTCTTATCCTTCAACTTTACCATTTTACTCATTCATGTAACGCTTACAAATTATTAAAGTATTATAATGTGATCACACAATAATTACTATGCATATCCAATAATATGTGGTTACTCACAATTTATAAAAGTATAATCTATATACTCAAGCTACATTCCAAGATGATATTCATGCATTCTGGACTACATGAATATCTTCTATAATGTACAAATAGAATCTTAGTTCTATAAAATAAGGCAAATGTACAAGGTTATTGGTTTCATCAAGTCCAATAACAATGTACAAATAAAAACAAAAGATGATACAAATAATCTCACAATGCATAATAAAATAATAGCAAATTATTACCACCCAGAGAGTACTTCATAAAGAAATATTAGGTTTATTCTTCCTTTAAGAAACTAGGTTACTTACATCTCAATTTACTTCTAGGATGAAGATTTGTTCAATAATGTTTTTGGATGAAGTTTTCGCTACAAAAATGAGGGTACCTCACATTCGCAACCATGTTGTAAACCTAATAGTAAAGTGGAACACAACTTTTTATAGGGGATCTCATCATAAAATTAAATATTAAGGGTACATAAGGAAAGGAAATATTATGTCATTCCACAAATATATCCCTAGGCTCGGATACCCATTGATATACGATATGATTAGATTTGGTATGACAAAATAGTTAGTATAAATTTATAATTTTAATTTTCATAGAGGTGGTCTCTCCCCTGTAAAATTCAGCATGTCCCCATGTTTGACCTTAAAAGAACCCATTTGGTTTCATATCCTATATTATGTTATTCTCAACAATTAATTCCAAACATAATGTCATTTCTCTCAATTTAAGATGTGAATCCAAGGACCTTTGGGTTATGGGCCCATAGTGCACTTACATTAAATATGCCAATGTCTTGGTTTTTAACTAGCCCTAACAAGCATAATAGAACTATTTTCTTGAATATACAAATTTCACTATTACAAATACTAATTGATTAATTGTTATTGTAAATACTTACAAGAATATTGGTTCATATGTTCATTGAACTAGCCTCATACTATGACCTAAGTTCCATAAAGGTTATTGAGTAATGTCTTTGAAATCTAATGACAATCTGAATCTTTATAAATAGATAGTATCTCCCTTCTCTTTATTTAATATAATGCTTACCATACATGGTACAAAATTCCTAAATAAAACTTGAAATAACAATGCACTATTTTATATACCTAATAAGATAAGGCATTCACTTAGTATAACACTTACTTTTTTATGTTGGATGAGAATGTCCACATACTTTGAAAATGCATAATCATTCTAGATTTACACACATCAAAGTAGGAAAAAATATAATGGTGAAACTAGCATATCCATGCCATTTCCTATTTAGTTTTGTGTCCATCTCAATGGATTGCCTTGATGCAATAACACATCAATAAGTGGAATACTCTCCATTAAGCTTGGCTCATTACCCAATTCCTATCCACAACTGTTTCAACCCTATTTGCACCAATTTCCATGCATTCACCCTCTACCTATTTTGATTTCACCCCCATTTGCAACTACTTCTATAGACTCTCCAGTAAACTCAATATTATCACCTTATCATTTTCATTCATTTTCATGTTACTCGAGATTGATTATGTTCAACCATGAAGCACATAGAATAACCCCAAATTCTTGAATTTAAATTCCAAATTTCTTACCCTTTTTCTACTAGCTACCATGAGTCAATTTGACACATCTGTGTGTGACTTGTTATGATATTTAAAAACATCCAATGTGCAATTAACTCATCATCTAAAAATATAGGACATCAATAAGAATTGTTAGAGCACACTGTGACTTCTAAAATATAATAAAGAATTAGATCCACATCATCATTACATAGACCATTTGCATGTTTGTGTATGTTGTCTTTGATATTGCTCATTACTGTTAATTTAACCTACCAAGAGGTTTGACCTAAGAGAATACATTCACATATTAAGGAAAACTCTTCATTAATGTGACTAGGCACCACCTTAATAGATTTAGACACTAGGAAAGCAAAGATGAATTATTCTTCAAGCACACATTTTATCATTTCATTTCCATATGATAAATCATTTTTGCTTGTCAAATTATGTCTGCAACACTCGAGAGGGACCTTTATCATTTACTATGCTAGTTTTAGATGTTGAATCCTTACTAGTTTACAAGCTATTGTCAATTAATTCTTTATGATAGAAATAGGCATATACTGGTACCCCTGTATTCAATTTGCATAAGATAAAATCCATGTCGTAAATATTTTCTAATTTATGATATTAGGATATTTTGCAGTTTAATTTAGAACTAACATGGGTGGGAATAATTTTTTTATGGTCTCAAGTGTAGAATATGCAGAAGTTCAGTCAACACTCAAAACTCATTTTGTAGTCATAACTAGAAACTCTTGCACAAAATATTGAGAAACCTACATTATTGACATGAATAGTTTGGAAAACTTAGATTTGTAATTCACTATCAATATGAACCAAAGACAATTTGTAAGGAAACCTAATTGAACTAAAAAAATGTCTCAGTTTTGCACTAAACAATGATTCCTCATATTGAACATCAAGTTTGTTAGTAATATCAATGTTTAATGAACCCACTAGGAACATTTTAAAAGGCCAGAACATTCATTTTCATATATTTTTAGGTCCATTTAGATTGACGATAAACTTGATCAATGGAGCACTAAGCTATACATGTTGCTCACCATGGTATTGTAAGTCTACAAGAAGAAACTACCAACATCAAAATTCCTTAACAAGTCTCCTACTAAAGGATCCAGCTACAAAACATCCCATGCAAGAGCTACAACAATATGAGGGGCAGGCTATGGAATGGATGTTGAGTCAAACTGATGCCGACTATGATGATATCACGAATGAAACTAGAATAACCACTGAAAAGATAAAACCTAATTATGTTAAATAGGAAGCATTCAAGCAACCCATTCAATAATTACATTTTACCTCATTTGAAAATGACTTACGGTTTAACTATTCAACTAGCTACACGTATGTTAAACAGGCATGTTCTTTGGTTCTCCAATTTGAAAGAACACTAATTAAAGTTACTTGCAATTAAAAGCATCTTGAAAATCTACAAGTTAAATGCCATTTTTCTTAGTAAAAATCAAACACCATGAGTAAAGAGAACATGCAACAAGCCTTGCAAGTCCACTAATATGAATCGGATTGCACACGTATAGGGAACTACTTCCTAACATGATGGAGGACCTACTAGGTGAGCACACAATTCCATCAACTTTCAATGTTGATGATGAGGTGATATCACAAATGAAAAGCAATGTGGAATATTTATCCAGTCAAAGACTATGTTGTGCTATCATATCAAAATATTATGTTATAAATGCCATCCAAAACTTCTCTTGGCAAAGTTGGGGAAACCATAACTTTGTCACTAATTTAGACTTGAATGTCAGTTTTAGTTTTGCATGCTTTTCCAAGAGCATGACAATGGTGACGTGACATTCATGCAGCTTGTGGACTACTAGTTAGAATAGCATTTTCATGATCCATTTTGACGTCTCATGAGATCCACACAAAGTAGAGACAATGTTCACTTGAAGACAATGCAAAGATCATAACTTTGTCATGTGAGCTGAAATTGCGTGTTGGTTCTTTTGAATTTGTGTGACTTTTTTTGAGGCGTGCAAAGGTGCCATGAGATAAATGTGGTTTGTAGTCGAACAATTGTAATGCCATGAAGACCCATTTTGCTGTCTCCCTATCCTTAGACCACATAGACCAGAGTCAATAGAGCCATTTTCTCTTATAGAGAATACAATCGTTCCAATATCTCTCCAGCCTACTATTTCCTTGGGGTGTTCGTCATTTTATGGCACAAGTATAACAATCCATTTCGGTTGAGTTGCTGCAATTTTTCTTTGGTACAACAGTCAATATATTCATCTGTGTCCTATCTTCTTTGAAAGGGCTTGTTGCCAATCAGACGAGACTATAGTCATGGGCATTGGTATCGTTATTGCCTGTAAATTCTAATTCCTTGAAATATTGGCTTATGAGTAACTTTCAATTGTAATATCTTTATAGTCGATGTGGAAAGATGTAATCGAGTGTTACTATTAGGGGACATGACCTGTGATGCTAAGAGTTCTCAACCTTTAGAAATGAGACATGAATTTCTTAGGGGAGCACTTTATAATTGTTCAAAGCTTCTGACGTCAAACACAATGAACTCAAACCACATGACATCTAAGTTTCGAATCATGATCATATAGTTAATGCTAGTGGTGTAAGTTTTAAGAAATGAAAGCTCAAGTAATAGTTATAGTAATTTGTTATAAACAATATATTGAAGTAATTTCAACCACATCTACTTAAGAATGGCTCAACCAAGGTCTCTATGGGACATATAAGTTATAGCAATTGAATAACAAATTTATAGAAATTTTTTATTTTTGGTTGCTCATTCTAAAAGTCGGGAACATATATAATATTGAATTTGATGAATAGTGTTACTAAATACATTATATTATACTAAGATTAAAAGAAAACATATCATGGGTACACAGCCACTCCAAAACCCAAAGAATTGATATATATCATTACTTCATTACAATTGAAAGCTCATCACTAAGATTTAGAACAAAGAACTTATGCCATGGAATGAAATTCTCTTACTCTTGACCATGTGTCTAACCTTTAGGTGGGCCACATGAATAACTTTATAGATCAATACCTTAGTTGAAAACACAGAGTGGGGCCTATTGATTTGCTATGGATATGGTGCCTTAGGATGAGCCCAAGTGTAAATACGGAGTTGCTCAAGATAATGTTAACTCTATACAAGATTATAAATATGTATATGAACACGCATTTGATGTAGGATTTTCAATAATGCTAGTGAACAAACACAGAAACAAAATTAGCATAAGGGTCTTATAGAATCAAGTCTTATGACTCAAAGATTAGGGAAAGTGTAAAGGTTTAGGCATATACAAGGATCATGAATTTTCTACAACTAAAGGAAATTCCAAAGGTATTAAGGCTCAATCAACTTGGCTTTGATACCAAATGCAATGCTACTATTCTCCAATAGTTATTTAAAAAATAGTAGCGGATTTAATATAATGAATATTAGAATTAAGATAATCTAAGTTATGTAATGTTATCAACATAAATATGAATAATCAATGTAAACTATAAACGTATGACAATTAAATAATTAACATAATAAATGGAAAAACAACTCCACAGATTAATCATATTAACATCAAAATCATATAGACAATATTCCCAATATTGTTGAATCAATGGTTTTCAACTTATCTATAAATATATTTTGAGAGGCTACTATTCGGCACTTAGAGGAATAGTTACAAGTCTAGGCTATTCTTAGCACTGTTGTACCCCAATTTTTTTTTTTTGCTACACTTAGGCATTTTGCAAAAATGAGTAAAAATCTTGTCAAATTTATCAAAAGAGGTCAAAAATGGGGTTTGCATGTATTGCATGAGGGGGAAAAACTTGAAATTTTCAAAATATGACGATCTGGGTCTGCTTATAGAGACCAAGTCTACAAAACCCAAATCTTAGTTTTTCGGCCCTACTTTTTAGGAAAATTGCTACTTTTAGAAACTTTATTAAAATATAAACTTTTTTTCTGGGTTTTTCTGGGTTTCTTTCGAAATAGATGTTGGCAAAATTTTCTAAAAATAGAAAATTTCTAAAAAATAGAAAGTTTGGCTGATAGGGTTCAAGCTGATTTTGATTGGTAAAAAATACTTCCTCATCAAGCTAGTGCAGTCAAGATCAAAAATCGATCAATTCTACCCTAGTGGGTCTATTCTGCTTTTTCAATTTCAAAAAGCATTTCGGGAACTCTGAAGCCATTAACGGAGGCCAGTCAGCTGCCAAGTGCCAGATTCAAACATTCAAACACTAGATGTGCACGCAAATCGAAGAATGGAGAAAGGAAGTTGTCAAAGTTGAAAACTGCAAAATTTTGGCTAACACTAGAGACTTCAGGCGCCCTAGTTTAGTCTAGGCACCTAAACCTTCATGCCTTGGAAAAAATTTCGTCTCCAACAAGCAAGGAAAAGGTAAGCGCGTTGAACGAAGGAGGAAGTCAAAATCTGCAAAATATTCTAACTCTGGAAGCTATGGGCGCCCCAGAAGGAGATCGGTGCCCAAATTTTCAGGGCATCAAATGGTGAAATCAAAGTATGTGCTCCTAGGCAATGTTGTGCACGATTCTGCCAGCTTCGCAGTAGATGTCTTCATCAAATCACCAGACTTGTCAATCACCAGCGAATTCAGATCAAGCTAACGATATAAAATAAAGGTTTAACTTTGAAGAATGAAAATCAAGTTAAAAATGGCTAAGTCTGGAGGAAATGGGCGGCCCTGAAGGAGATAGGTGCCCAAGTTTTTGGAGGCCTAAATTGATGAATTCACAGATGAAGCTTCCAGCATGACTTCCTCAAAGTTGATCAAGATTTCCAATGAAACCATCAGCAAGTCAATCAGAGTTGGCAGTCATCAGATATCAAAGGCGGAATAGAGGGAAAAACATAAGCAAAATAAAATATGCCCCTTAGTTTTTTCTTGGAAATTTCACAACACAACCAACACTAGGCCAAATGGATTAGCATTAGCTTCAAAGAGGAACAAACTGAAATTGCACTCAACGCCAAGCATGTGCACACAAGATACTTTGAAAGGCGAGGTGCTAACATATGGCAAAGGAAACAGAATTACAACTAGAAGTAAATACAACTGACAACTGAAAGAGGCGGTGAACCAGCCATAAATATTTTTGCTCAACCACTTAAACAGTAGGGGGAATGCTACAACAATTCAAACTAATTCATCTGTTGTGGCGGGCATCCACTCATGAGTGGGAATTCACCACTTTTCAGTGGGTACAAAAGATAGATTAACAAGTTTTTTTTCCACACTGGCGGTAAACCATCCAGGAGTTACAATGTTGTGAATGAAACACAATAAATGCTGAAATAAGAATGACTGGACAGTACTACTGTTACCAGCATTTACAATGATCTTATTACAATGAATATCATTAGAAATCTGCTCCAAAACAGCTACAATAACTTTACTATATTTCTTATTACAATGATGAACTGAAAAGGCAGAGGAATATAGCAAGGAAAAGACCATACCAAGTCTGATTTTCAAACCAGCAAACTGCGATTCTCAACCAGCAGCTATGCAAACTTCCAAATGTTAATAACTCCCACAAATCTTCACCAAACTTCAATGAGACAGCAGCTGATCATCATTAAATTTGTCATATCTTCACCCAAAGAGCTTCTATCTCCTTCAAATGGACTGTACATTAAGTTAGCAGCATAGATGCCAAAGAAAGATTGCACGAAATGGAAAGAAATAAGTCTGATATAAACTTCCAACAAACTCTAGTTCAGACCAGCAAGAATACTTTCACCAATTTGCTTCTATCTTCATCCAAAATGCTCCAATCACTTCCAAATTGAGTGCACATGAAACTAGAAGCTTAAACACCCATGAAATATAGCATAACTTGGAAAGTGCTAAGTCTGATATAAATTTCCAGTGAACCAAAATACAGACCAGCAAGCATTACAACCACCGATATGCTTAATTCTCTCACAAACTCCCACAACACTCTCCAAAACTAAAACACAACGCCTCCTAAAGGCAAGGCGACCAAATAACATGAATTAAGCAATACAAAGTAGCCACAAATGAATGAGCTCGAATCCCAATGCAGCTATGGAGATGGTATGTCCCTAGGAAAAGGGTGACCTCTCTTAAAAATTGGAGACTCAAGTATAAAATCTAAAACTTCACCCAAAGGGTCACCACAAGCATAGAAAATGTTTAGCCAAATACCCACAACCAAATTAAAATCACTCAAAGAGCTGTATTTGAAAATCTCCTACAGCCATGAAATAACCAGCACACACAAATCTAATAAAAATCACCAATTCCTTCACTTTGATGCTCAATATGCACTTTTGAATGAAGCACACTCCCAATAGACCATCTAGGGAACCATAGTTTCAGGCCCGAAGAATGGAGTAAATTTGCTAAGCTTTCCCTTAGCCGGATTCTGGATTTCAAACCAGTAGCATAACTTTACATTATTTTCCAAAGATAATCAGCTCTTCAAACAGCAGCAATATATAAGTTTCAATTGGCAAATGAAACACTTAAAATTCTAAGAAGTCAAATCACTTCAACTTCCAAGAGGGACGCCACCTTTAAGCATTTACTTTTTTGAAATAATAAAACATTATTCAACTTTCCTTTTAGGCGTCCATTTCCAAATTGCAACAATAAAGCATTTATTTAAATCATTAAATGCTCAACATGACCCCCTTAATGACCCTTCTTTAAAACAACATGAAGTTATTAAGCCTAGGCATGGGGTACAACTGAAAAACATGAAATTGACTAAGTATAAAAACTCAGTCCATAGAGATAACCAAAACCAATGCCAATACTGAAACTGATGGATAGCAAGATGACTTGAGCTGAATTGCCGATGATGCCACTGCCAAAATTAAACTTACTAAAAATAGCCAACTGCCATAAATAGTAAGTTCACATCGAAACAACAGCAAGCCAAACTGAACACTGAACTGCAAAGGATTGAACTGCTGCTAGATAGATACTACCAAAAGATAGACTTGCTAAAAATAGCAAACTGCTATAAATAGTAAGTCTGCACAACATCCTTTGAATGCCAATTGAGCAGTATCTGAAAGAGGAAACCCTAATTTTGCACAATTGAGTAGCCTACGGATTCTCGAAAATAGGCTAAATCCAAATGAAGAGCGCATGGCCAAAATGGGGACATTACACAAAATATCAAAAGTTAAAAGCAAGGTGAAAAATACAGAATAAGTTCTAACTCTAGGAGAGTTGGGCGCCCTAGCTAGCCAAGGGCGCCTAAGTTTTGGACCCCTAAGATTCAACTTTTAGAAGACATCACTCCCAAGAGACCCCCTTCAAAATCACTCAGGCTATAGTGTGAATCTAACAGTCAGCCGATCGGATCAATCTAGCTCCAGAAATCAAGGATTCATCAGAAGATCAAAGGGAAACAAGCAAAACTTGGAGAACTTAAAATGGCTAACAATGAGAAAGTTGGGCACCCCAAAAGGAGAACGGTGCCCATGTTTTTGAAGGTAAAAACGAAGTTTTTGGCCAAGATTGCCTCCAGGATAATCTCGTCAAGTTCGCTCAAGCTTAACGATGAATCATTCAGCTCGTCTGTAGGATCAATCTAGAAGCCGGAAATCAAATTCAAACTGGTGTCTGAAACAAGAAAAAGTTGAAGTTCTCAAAAAAATGACTAAGTCTAGAAGAGATAGGGGCCTCTAGCCAAGTAGGGCGCCAAAATGCCATACCTTATCCAAAATTTTCAAAATTTTAAAGTTTCAAAAGGAAGATAAAACGTCTACATTCAATGCACAAGCTCAAGCTAGGGTTTGCATGCATTTAAAGCAAAAGAAAACAGATTTTCTCAAGCCTAAGCTTATTTAAGATGCATTTTCCATCCATTTCTTCATATTTTCTTGTAGGTGGCGTCCAAGTTGGAGAGGGGCAGCAAACAGAAGTTTTTCTTTTCCAGATTTGAGAGCTCAAGCTTGCTGATTTTTCAAAATTTCTTCATAAATTTTCAGACCAGCAACAAAGGAGCTTGCTTTTTCATGCTTTTTCCATCCAGAACATCAAATTTTTGAAGGAGGCCAAGTTTTTCAATTTTCAGTAATCTATCTGTTGTACCCCAAAATTAAATTTTTGTTACATTTTGAAGAAATGAGTAAAAGTCTTGTTAAATCAGTCAAAAAGGTCAAAATAGGCCAAGTTTTTCAATTTTCAGTAATCTACGTGTTGTACCCCAAAATTAAATTTTTGTTACATTTTGAAGAAATGAGTAAAAGTCTTGTTAAATCAGTCAAAAAGGTCAAAATTTGGGTGTGCATGTCTTGCATCAGGGGTTAAAACGCAAAATTTTCAAAATCTGACAATCTGGGTCTGCTTAGAGCAACTTAATCTACAAAACCTAAATCTCATTTTTTCATCCCTACTTTTTAGGAAAACTATTATTTTTAGAAATTTTCTAAAATTAGTAACGTTTTCTGGGTTTTTCTGGGTTTCTTTGGAAACGGATACTGGCAAAACTTTCTAAAAATAGAAAGTTGGTCCCTCAGGGTCCAAACTGATTTTGATTGGCTCAAAATACGTCCATATCAAGCTCGTGGGGTCAGAATCTCAAAATAATCAGTTTTCCCCTACTGGGTCTATTCTGCTTTTTCAGAAGCATATCAGGAGCTTCGAGGTCATCAATGGACGCCAGTCGGCTGCCAAGTGTCAGATTCAACATTCAAAGCATTCAACAGAAGGCGAGATCATGAGCAAGCACGAAGAACAAGGAAGAAGATGAAAAATGATGAAAATTTTCTAACACTGCCAAACTTGGAAGCCCCAAGTGAAGAAGGGCGCCCATCTTTTTAGGGCACCAGATGATAAAATCAAGGTTTGCGCCTCCAACCAAAGTTGCTCAGTTCTCTGCCAGCTCCGCCACGAATTCAACGGTGCAGTCAATGGATCGTCCAATCGCCCGGGATTCGAGGCTGAACAGAGGGATTCCAAACTGATGTCAGAATGAAAAGAATAAAAAATATCAAAAATTCACTACGTGTGGGAATTTTGGGCGCCCCAGGTGAAGAAGGGCGCCCATCTTTTTGAAGGGGCAAATCTAGTAATTAGGGTTTAAGAAGGTATTCAATCTCTTCAGTATTCAGCCAGCTTCGCGATGCCTGTCTTCGTCAGATCATTCGACTGGTCATTCTCTGGCAAATTCAGATCGAAGTCAAGGGTACAAAACGAAGGTTTCAAACTCGAAGTTGAAAAACAAATAAAATGGCTAAGTCTGAAAGGTTTGGGCGCCCCAGGTGAAGAAGGGCGCCCAAGATTTCAAGGGGTTAAACAGAGTAATTTGCAGATGTGGTTCTCACGTAATCTCTTCACAGTTGATCTGGCTTTCCAACGAGGTATCCAACACGTCAATCGGAGTTTGCATTTGTCAAATATGGGAAGTTGAACATAGGGTCTGATAAGAGCTAAATTTCAAAGTTCAGAAGCAAACAAGAGAAAGTGGAAAATAAACTAAGTATGGTGAATTTGGGCGCTCCCAGCCAAGAAGGGCGCCCAAGCTTTTGAAGGTTTAGAATTCACTGTTTGACGAAGTATCTCCTAGAAGACCCCTCTTAATATCTCGTCAGCTTCTCAATGAGCATAACAAGCAATCAATCCGATAACCGGAGCACCAGATTCAATGAGATCATCTGTAGAAGAGGAGCTAATGAAGAAATTGAAGATCATAAAAATGGCTAACTCTAAATGAAATGGCCGCCCCTAGAAGGAAAAGGCTTCCATAAATTCAAAGGTCGAAATAAAGTTTTTAGCCAGAGATGCCTCCAGAACAACCTTCTCAGAATCAATCAGGCTCCACGATGTATCTTTCAGCTCGCCCATCAAATCAATCTGCAAGCCAGAAATCGAAGGCGAAGTAGGGGGTCAAAATGGTGAAAAGTTGAAAATACCAAAAATTTGACTAACACTGCTTAAAGTGGGTGCCCCTGGTGAAGAAGGGCGCCCATCTTCTCATGCCTTAGAAGAATTTTCAAGATTTTCAAAGTTTTCAAAATTGCAAGTGAAGGAAGGCGTCCAAGTTCAATGAAGCTGAGATTTTAGGGTTTTGGAAATAAAAGCAAAAGAAAGCAAAACTAAAACAAAACCCTAAGTCTATTTAACACCTCTTTTCAATGTAATTTTCATTATTTTTGCAGGTAGCATTCAAAGGAGAAAGTTGGAGCAGCAAGTTTGAAGAATTTTTATGATTCAAGAATTCATATTTGCTGGTTATTCATCTAATTTTTCAGATCAGCAAGCATAAACCCTTGCTTTTCCAAGCTTTTTCATCCAGAAGATCAAGTTTTTCAAGGAGAAGGCCAAGGTTTTCCATTTTTCAGCCATTTGGGTCCTATCACTCCGTTCTTCTGAAGAAATTTTCAAGAACTTCATCAAGTTGCAGCAGCTGCTTTTTTATTTTCCATGTCAATGAAATCCTCAGTACATTCAGTTTTCAATCATCTGGGTCTTCTCAAAACAGTCCTTTGAAGAAAACCCATATCACAGCCTTTTCAAGAAAGTTTCAAATTCTAGGGTTGGCTGCTTTTTCGATCAGCCATCAGGGTTTTGCAAATCTAATCAACAGGGTCCATTTCTAATCATATTCTGAACAAAACCCAGGTGCCATCTTTTTTGGGGGAAAATTGAAGAAATTAGGGTTTGCTGCTTTTTCAGGCAAAATTCAAAATTTTCAAAAACGGACGATCTGGGTTGTCTTGCAACGAAATTCTGAGCAAAACCCATATCTCAGAAAATTTTCAAAAAAATTGTCTGTTGGAGCGAAGGAAAATCAGCATTCTAAAAATAGAAGTTGCTCAAAACTTGTCTGAACCTAGGCGAGTTTACAGTCATTCTTCGAGTTTTCCAAAATGGAGTACACTCCCAATGTTTTCAAGACTGAATCAGCCCTTTATCATGACTACATCAAAACCGTTGAGACAGATTTGCATCACATCAAGCCAGTGTTTGATTTACACGCTTTGGAGAGCGCAGACAACACCTCAATCAGAAACCTCGGACATTCTGGACTCCTCGCAACAGCGTCAATTCCTATAGCAGTTCAGAGTCTTGAGTTCGTAATCGCTTGCATCAAGCATTACAACCCGGCTACCAAGGAGATCCAGTCAGCTGATGGCAGATTGATTTGCAGTCTGAAGCCTGATATGATCGAAAAGTGTTTTTCCATTCCCCCATGGCCTCAAAGCGTTACTATCTCAAAGGGTGAGTGTGAAAGGATATGGGAGATGCATAAAGACAAATATAGTAAGAAGATTGCACAGAGATGGATGAAAGAAAAACATAAGACTTTGCCGAAGAACGTAGGGCGAGGAGAGTTTAAGGATGAGATTGCCATCATTATCACCTTGCTCAACAGGGTAACTAGCTCAGAAGACGCCACCAAATTTCAGCCTTAGATGTTTTACGCCATACCCCACATCATGAAGAAAACAGAGTTCTATGATTTGCCTACCTTGATTAGTGACAGTCTACGTCAGTAAATAACAGAATACTTCCAATTTCATGAGTTCCATATAATGTCTTACCTGGTCTACCTGGTGGCCTATCAAGGTCAATTCAGAGGGTTAAACACTGAGGGATCATTGAGTGTGCAGCATATATATAACTACTATCCCTAGTTGGAATTCACGAAGTTGCTGCATCACTACAAGAAAGTGAACGAGGCTTTTCTGATGTACACTGTACGGGACCTGGACAATGAGTTGCATGTCCGTATCTCTTCAGTTGCCAAGGAAGCGATGGGGGAGTGGGCGGATTGGTTTATACAGTTTCCTACTTTCACCTATCTCAAGGTCTATGGCTATTCAGGTACCCCGCTCATGTTACCAAGGTATCTGTCCGACGAGGTCGTCTTCATGGAGTTCTTGAGGCAGGCCCACGATGTCCACACAGTCTTGAGGAATAGAAGGAAACCCTCCCTCCAGTTTCCATTAGGGTTGGGAATTTATACATGCAGGACTGCTGCAGATGCCAAGACAATGGGAGATGAGTTAGATAAACTCGGCCTCAAGCCTTACAGCGAGAGACAATCATTTGATCCTCATGGTGTCTACGCTGGCCGACTTGAGAAGAACTATGATCATATATCCGCCCTTGAAGATTTTTCGGCTAATTGTACAGATGAGTTCAAGGTGCGAAGGCGTACTTACAATAGGCTCACTCTCCACCAAATGAAGGACTGCTTAAATGAAGATATAGAAGGGTTATCAGATGATGATGAGGATGTCCTTCTCCCGATGTATACTCAGAAGCGAATAGAAGATCAGCCCCTTTCACAGGTTAACTGGGCTAATAAAGAGTCCCTCTCAGTTGAAGACAGGACAAGACAAGTCCTTGAGCATAGCAAGGTTTTCCTAATCCTTAAAAAGAAAAACTCCATTCCAGTAGCAGAGCCGCCAAGGACAATTCCCTCTTCTTCCAAAGCACAGTCAAGAGGGAATGGCAAAAGTCAGTCTCAAGAAGGCGTCAAAGGTAGTAGATCAAGTAAAATGTAAGAAGCAGGTTAGACTTCTCAGGCATAGTCATACAGGAGCAGTCTACAATTGATTCAGAAACTCCTCTTGACGAGCCCATACCTCAGAAAGAAGCAAAGGAGCCGCCTTCAACACATGTTTCTGTACCTTTGACAGGTTCTTCACCTATCCACATCGACCTTGATATTGAAGATGACGAGAAAGTTACAGTTGCACCTCCCGAGGAAGTTAGTAAAGATACTATTGTCTTGGCTTGAGAACTCCTTAGGAAGGGTAAGAAGAACGCCTTCATATCAGGTGAATGTTGATGATCTCGATAACATCTATCAGGAACCTCCTAAGAAGAAAGCAAAGAAGCAAGTTCACTTTGATAGGAATCATGATAACGAGATAATCATGGAGACTGCATTGCCCCCAAAAGACAAGAACAGGGATGAGGTGAATATGGATAACTTCATCATGGTCAAGGCTAATCTTGGTAGAAATACCAGACATGCGGATTTGAGTCTTTTCAAAGTTGTGTCCGAAAACCTTCAGGAAAGAGTGCTTACGGATGGAGAAGACAAGGCAGCCCTCAAGGCTGAAAATCAGCAGCTCAGGATTTTCATTTCTAACCTTGTCCATGGTTCTTCACAGGCAACCCAGTTGCTGCCCCAGATTTTAAAGACACCAGCTGATCATCAGCAGTTAAGACAGCTGGTCATTTGTGGGAAAGAAACTCAAGAGTGGATCGAGAGTTTCATTGTCAGAGGAAGGGAGATCTTGGCACGGATGTTCCAGTTAAGAGAAAACGCTCATGAGCTACGTCAAGGTATTCAAGGGTTTGAACAAACACTGGCTGAAGTAAGACCAAGGCATGAGATCATCATTGTTGATTTAGACACAGCCTATGGTTCAGCAGTTTCAAAAGAACACAAAAGACAAATCCTTGCTTGGAGAGAGCATCATGTTTTCAAAGTTAAAACCTATGAAAGGATATCCGAAAAATTCATCGTCTACAGACAAAGGGTGATTGAAGCCCTTCTTTTCATCAGTGAGTTCATCACAGAGATTCCTTCTCAGTACAGTCTTGAAGATGGTTCCTATGTGGGGGCTTGATGAAGTGCAGGATCAATTTCAGAGTGTTGTTCGCGGTTGCAATCCAGTTGGAGGAAGGATAGGTCATATTTTGATGATGTCAGCAAAGTTCGAGAAAGCAGCCAATGAGGTCGAAGATTTCCTGAGATCTGTTGCAGATGCTGAAGATATTCTAGAAAAGCGGTGTTTTGCTATTGATGCCATAAATGCACCGAACCGGGACACAATTTCTAACTTCCTAGCGGATGTGATCGAGCTTTAAAGCCGCTTTCTTCTAGAAGCTTTCTTTCCCACTTTCTTTCTATTCTTGGAATAATTCTTATCTATTCTTTGAGAAGAGAAAGAAGATAAAATGTAATAGTTGGCGTTTCCCGCTTTTTCTGCTTTCTTAGGTGTTAGATGTTATCTTCTTTCTAGAATTTAGTAATAAAGCTTGCTTGCTGAGCAAGCCCTAGATTGTGAAAGCAAGGAGATTTTAGGGTTCCCTACTCTGCTTGTCTATAAATAAGAGCCTTTGCTCATTAGTTTTCTTTAACGGTCATTGTGATAGCAAATTGCGAGCTTGTATTGCAGCAAGTTGTTATTCAGTTTCAGTTCACTTTGTTTTAACCATGCTAGTGATAACAAAACGTTGAGCCTATTGTGCCTTCTATTTGTTATTCAAGTGTTGTTCAATTGTGTTGTGATAGCAAATTGTTGAGCCTCTTTAGCCAACAAGGAGTTCATATGATTGTTGTTTCTATTGTGTAAGAACAAGATTGCAAGCCTCTTTAGCTGCAATTTCTTGTTCCGGGCATGTTAGAAGTGAGTTTTGTTCCAGAAGTTTGAGTAATAAAATCATGAGCCTCCTTTGCCTTGTTCCAAAATCTCAGATTTCCGTTATTTATGTTCTACTTTTATGATCTTGATTTCAACTTACATTGAAGTGTGTAGATGTTTATTGAGAGATAGTTTATTGAAGTATTTTATCAGAAAATCTGCCTTGTTCATTTCTAGTTTCTCTTGCTCTGCTTATTACTTGAGAAGTTAGAAACGTCTTTAGTTTAAGTTAGTCGTAGTTGAACTTCTTAAATCAGAAAATCTCAGCTGTGGCGTTTGTGTTTAATAAACCTTGTGCTCTAAGCTGATCGAAAGATAGGCAACTTAGTTTTAGTTTACTTTCTTTCAAACACCATCAGCAAGAGGGAGCTTCCCCTCCTAATTTGGAGCAGTTTATCTGTGCATAGCTGTCCGTTTCAAATACGCATACCAGAGGTGCGAATTTAAACGCCAACACTGCGTCATCTCAACTCATCATTCTGAACAATTTTTGAAAAAATTCTTTCAAATTGCAGCAGCTGCTTTTTTTATGCATGTCGGAGGAATCATCAAAAAATTTCAAAATTTGATCATCTAGGTCCTCTAAAACATTCTTCTGAACAAAACCCAGATGCCAGCCTTTTTGTGGAAAATTTGAAGAAATTAGGGTTTGCTGTTTTTTTTCCATAAGCCTTCAGTATTTCAACATCTGATCAACTGGGTTTATCCAAAATGTACTTCTGAACAAACCTAGGCGCCAACTTTTTTTCAAGAAAATTTGAAGAAATTAAGGTTTGTTGCTTTTTCAATCTACCCTCAAAATTTTCAAAAACGGGGCGATCTAGGTCTTCTTGTAACGAAATTCTAAAAAAAACCATATCTCAGAAAAATTTTGAAAAAATTCATCCGTTTTAAGTAGAAAAAACAGCAAGGTAAACTTAGAAAGTTGTGCAAAACTTGTCGGAATATAGGTGAGTTTATAGTCATTCTTCAAAGTTTTCAAAATGGAGTACACTCCCCTCAAGTTCGAGACCAAGTCAATGCTATATCACGACTTCATCAAAACAGTTGAGACTAACTTGCACCACATCAAACCAATATTCAACTTGCAAGCATTGGAAAATGCAGGCAACATCGCAGTTAAGCACCTTGGTCACTCCGGACTACTCGCAACAACGTCCATTCTTATTTCAGTGCAGAGTCTGGAATTTGTAATCGCTTGCATTAAGCATTACAATCCGGCAACTCGAGAGATTCAATCGGTAGATGGAAGAGTGGTTTGCAGCCTGAAGCCAAACGTGATTGAAAAATGCTTCTCAATTCCACCTTGGCCTGAAAGTGTGACTATCTCCAAGGAAGAATGTGAAAGAATATGGGACATGCATAAGGAGAAATACAGCAAGAAGATTGCACTGAAGTGGATGAAAGAAAAACATAAGACTCTACCAAAGAATGTCAGGCGAGGGGAATTCAAAGATGAAATTGCAATAATGATCACCTTGCTCAACAGGATCACTGGTCAAGAGGATGCTACAAGGTTTCAACCCTGGATGTTCTATGTGATGCCTCATCTGATGAAGATGACAAAATTCTATGATTGGTCAACCTTAATCAGTGATAGCCTCCATCAACAGACAAGTGAATACTTCCAAATTCACGAGTTCCACATGGTCTCCTACCTTGTCTACCTAGTGACCTTCCAACGCAAATTCAGAAGGTTGAACACTATGGGGTCTCTGAATGTACATGTCTACAATTACTACCCTCAGCTGGAGTTCATAGAGTCATCAAATCATTACAAGAGGGTAAACAAGGCTTTCCTGATGTATACAGTGCGAGACCTGGATAATGAGTTGCACGTCTGTATTTCATCAACTATCAGGGCAGCAATGGCGGAGTGGGCAGATTGGTTTATACAATTTCCTACCTTCACCTACATCAAAGTCTACGGCTTCTCTAGTGCTCCACTCATGTTGCCGAGGTACCCATCAAATGAAGTTGTTTTCATGGAATTCCTAAGGTAAGCATATGATGTTCACACAGTTTTGTGGAATAGAAAGAAGCTTGCCTTCAGTTTTCCATTTGGGTTGGGAATTTACACATGTAGATCAGCAGTAGATGCCAAATCCATGGGTGATGAGTTAGCTAAACTTGGTCTCAAGCCTTACAACGAGAGACGATCGTATGACCCTCATGGCGTCTTCGCAGCCCGACTTGAGAAGAACTATGCTCATGTGCCCGCACTTGAAGATTTTTGGGCCAACTGCAAAGATGAGTTCGAGGTATGGAGGCGTAGTTACAATAGACTCACTCTCCATCAAATGAAAGATTGTTTGTCAGAGGATATCGAAGGACTTTCAGATGATGATGGGGATGTACTTCTCCCAATGTACACTCGAAAGCAAATCAAGCAAAAGCCCCTTCCACAGGTCAACTGGGCCAACAAGGAAAACCTCTCAGTGGAAGAAAGGACATGCCAAGTCATCACGTACAGCAAGACTTTCTTGGTCCTCAAGAGAAAGAAACTCATTCCAACAGCAAAGCCGCCAAGAATACAGTCATCACTTCCCTCTTCTTCCATAGCACAGCCAAAGATGAAAGGCATAAGTCAGTCTCAAGAAGGTGTAAAGGGCAGCAGATCAATGAAGAATGTAAGAAGAAGGTTGGACTTCTCGAGTATAGTGATGCAGGATTGCCCTTACACTAAGGGCAATCCTGCATCACCCAAAAAAAGAGTTTCATTTCATGTTGGTAGTTTCTATGATGTCTTTGCATTTTTGGATACCCCTTTCGTCATAATGTAATTCCCAACTTACGGTTTTTCTTTTCTATTCACGAGTTGGTAGATATTGCAGTTTTAGTCTCCCAAAATTGCACCTGAAAACCTTCCAGGTCAGATTTGTGGCACTAAACAGTTCCGAAACGGCCCTGAATCTTGCCAAAATCGATGTATCAAAATTTAAGCGTGTTCTTGACTCTGAGACCTTTCCAACAATTCAAACGGTTCTAAAAATGGAGTCCCGGATCAAAAGTTATGGCTCCCGGAAGTTGGCACACTTTCTAGAGGATACTAATTTTCGAATGTTCTTTTGAAATTTGAATTTCAAGTTGTAATTTTCGGCGCCAACCCACCAAAACTCAAATTTGAACGTTGTTTTTGCTCCAAACTCAAAAGGAGCTCTATTTATGGGCGGGTTTATGATTTTTGTGTAGCTTTTTGGGGACAAGTTCGCATACTGCGAAAAGGGGTTTTTCTGTAATTTTGTAGTTTGCATATTTCCAGAACTTGAGGATATCAGATCCTCTGCATGTAAGAAGATCATTTTCAGAATAATAAAATAACATTCTCTGTTTGGTGTGTTAATTTTTTGTGTCTCAGGTTGCACCCTTGTTAGGTGGTATCAGAGCACGTGTTTCCAGTGTGGTGAAGAAGGGCATCGAGCCTATGAATGTCCACAACACCAAGGAAGGGCAGACAAAAGGCCGGAAAGTCGTGGAAGGGTTGCACATGCAGATGAGGAGGCTCAATCTGAACATTTAGATGTTGAAAGGGGAGAAGCCCTAGTGATTAGAAGAGCCCTGGTGACTGAAGAGAAGGAGCCAAAACAAAGGAAGAATCTATTCCACACAAGGTGCAAGTGTGAAAGCAAATGTTGTGATGTCATTATTGACAGTGGGAGCACCGATAATCTGGTGTCAGAGGAGATGGTTACAAAGTTGAAGCTAAAAAGGGAGAGGCATCCACACCCATATCTGATTGCCTGGTTGCAAAAAGACCACAAAGTTCTGGTAAATGAGCAGTGCCTGGTAAAGTTCAAGATCGAGAGCTACCATGATGAAGTACTCTGTGATATCATCCCCATGGATGCATGTCGCATGTTGTTGGGAAGGCCATGGCAGTTCGACAGGCGAGCTATATATGATGGCCATGCAAACACTTATTCCCTGACAAAGGATGGGGTTTGTCACAAGTTGAAACCCCTGAAGGAGGCCGAAGAAAAGGTATTGAGTAGTGCTAAAATCTGTTATGTTGATGGAAGAAAACTTTTAGAAGGTATAAAGCATGAGCGTGTGTGCTATGCATTGATTCCTAGAGTGGGTAAGGAGGATAGTGAGAAGGTGCCAGTAGAAGTTTTTGGGTTATTGGATGAGTTTCAGGATATTGTTTCTGATAATGTACTTAAGGGTTTACCACCAGTGAGAAAGATCAGTCATCAGATTGACTTGATTCCTGGACCCAGTTTGCCCAATAAGGCAGCTCACAGAATGACTCCGGCAGAAAATGAGTTGAACAGACAAGTTCAAGAGTTGTTGAGAAAGGGTTTGATTCAGGAAAGTTTGAGCCCATGTGCAGTACTTACAGTACTAGCACCGAAGAAGGATTGGGAGTGGAGGATGTGTACAGACACCCGGGCCATAAACAAGATAACAATCAAATGCAGATTTCCCCTGCCAAGGATGGATAGCCTGATGGATTGTTTGAGTGGAGCTCAATACTTTACAAAGATTGATCTGAAGAGTGGATATCACCAGAACCGGATTCGAGAGGGAGATGAATGGAAGACTGCCTACAAGACCAAAGAGGGCCTGTACGAGTGGTTAGTCATGCCTTTCGGGCTAACCAATGCACCAAGCACATTCATGCGGCTCATGAACGAGGTACTAAAAGAATTTCTAGGAAGTTTTGTCATTGTGTATTTAGATGATATTTTGATTTTCAATAGAACTTTGGATGAGCATTTGATGCATATTCGAAGAGCCTTTGAGAAGTTAAGAGAGGAGAAATTGTTGATTAATCTAAAGAAGTGTAGTTTTGTGGAGTTAGTGTACTTGGGGTTTGTTGTCTCGGCAGAAAGTCTCAAGATGGATCCAGAGAAGGTGAAGGCTATTCTGGAATGGCCTACCCCAAGAACTGTTATTGAGGTGAGATATTTCCATGGTTTGGCTAGTTTTTATAAAAAGTTCATTAGAAACTTCAGTAGTATTTGTGCACCCCTGACTGAAACAATGAAAGGGGATAGAAAAGAGATCAAGTGGAGCACTCAAGCAGGGAAAAGTTTTGAACTGTTGAAACAGAAGGTGACCGAGCAGCCTATTCTAGCCCTCCCAGATTTCAATAAGGTGTTTCAGGTGGATTGTGATGCCAGTGGTTTTGCCATTGGAGCAATGTTGACCCAAGAAGGTAAGCTCATTGCCTATTTCAATGAAAAGTTAAATGATGCCAAGAGAAAGTATTATGTATATGATCAGGAATTTTATGCAATAGTTCAAGCATTAAAGAAATTGAGACATTATTTGTTGCAAAAGGAATTTGTTCTATATACTGATCAAGCATTGCAATACCTGAATAGTCAGGGAAAACTAAATCAAAGGCATATGAAATGGGTAGAATTTTTGCAAAGCTATACATTTGTTCTAAAGCATAGGAGTGGGAATTTGAATAGGGTTGCAGATGCCTTAAGTAGAAGGCAGATGTTGATGACAGAGATGCAAATCGAAGTGGTTGGGTTCAATGAACTCAAAACATTGTACCCTGAAGATCCTGATTTTGCAGAGACTTGGAAAGCTTGCAAGGAGCCTATTACAATGGACAAGATAAAGTGGTTGGATTTCATAATCCAGGATGGCATGTTGTTTAAGGGAAGTCAACTGTGTATTCCGAAGAGTTCCATGAGGGAGAACCTAATTAAGGAGAAGCACAGTGGAGGAATGGCAGGACATTTTGGTCGAGATAAGACCATTGCCATTATCAGTGAGCATTATTATTGGCCTCAGTTGTCACATGATGTAAACAAGTATGTACAGAGTTGCAGGGTATGTCAGATGGCTAGAGGAGTGAGCCAGAATACAAGGTTATATCAGCCCTTACCTGTACTAGACAAGCCGTGGGAGGATATAAGTATGCATTTTGTTCTTGGTTTGCCAAGGACACAGAGAGGGAATGATTCAGTATTTGTGGTGGTTGAGAGGCTTTCAAAAATGGCACAATTCATTCCATGTCAGAAGACCCATGATGTCATCCACATTGTTGACTTGTTCTTTAAAGAGGTGGTGCGGCTACATGGTCTACCAAAGAGTATTGTCTCCGAACGTGACACCAAATTTGTGGGATACTTTTGGAGGACCTTGTGGAAGAAGCTGAAAACAGAATTGAATTTCAATTATGCACACCATCTACAGACAGATGGGCAGACGGAGGTTGTGAATAGTAGTCTAGATAACCTACGGAGATGCTTGGTAGGAGATAAACCCAAGGGATAGGACTTGATCTTACCCCAGGCAGAATTTGCTTACAACAATTCTGTCAACAAAAGCACTGGTAGATCACCGTTCCAGATTATGTATGAAGGCGAACCTAGAACAGCTACAGAATTGAGGAAGATGGACCAAGAGAAGATAAGTGTTGAAGCCGAAGATTTTGCAGAGCACATCAAGAATATACATGAGAAGGTAAGAGAACATATTAACAAGATGAATATGCAGTATAAGGCTAAGGCAGATCAGAAAAGGAGGAATAAGGAGTTTCAGATTGGTGATGAAGTAATGGTTCACTTGAGGAAAACAAGGTTTCCAGTGGGAACCTATAACAAATTGAAGATGAAGAAATTCGGTCCCTGCAAGATTTTGAAGAAGGATAATTTAGGGAATGCATATGAGGTAGAGTTACCAGATGGAGTCAACATTTCCCCTGTGTTCAACATTTCAAATTTGACAAAGTATCATGAAGATGGCACGGAGGAAGCACCAACAATAAGTCAATATGGCATTCCAGCACCTATTTCAAAGGAGGAGATTGAAGCAATCCTGGATAGTCGTGTGGGAAGGAGTACCAGAAATAGGCAGTATGAACAATATCTGATGAAATGGAGAGGCAGGCATGTGGAAGATTCATCCTGGTTGTCTAAGGCTGAGGTTGACCGTTTGGGTTTTCCTCAACCATCTAAGACGTGACGGGGTCACTTCTCAAATTACACTGGGTGTTTGATGCAGGAGCATACAGCAATGCAAGGGCAATCCTACATCATCCAAAAAAAGAGTTTCATTTCATGTTGTTAGTTTCTTTCATGTCTTTGCATTTTTGGATACCCTTTTCGTCATAATGTAATTCCCAACTTACACTTTGGCTTTTCTATTCAAGGGTTGGAAAATATTGCAGTTTTAGTCTCCCAGAATTGCACCTGAAAACCTTCCAAGTCAGATTTGAGGCACTAAACGGCCCCAAAACTTGCCAAAATTGGCATAGCAGATTTAGAGCGCGTTCTTGACTCCAAGACCTTTCCAACGGTTCAAACGGTTCGAAAAACGGAGTCCCAGATCAAAAGTTATGGCTCACGGAAATCTTGGCATAGATGTTTCACCATCAAAGCAAAGGAAATCTTGGCATAGATGTTTCAGCAAAGGAACAATGCACATGACTTACGCCAAGGGATTCATGGATTTGAACAATCAATGGCAGAAGTGAAACGTAGGCATGAAATCATCATTGCAGATTTGAATACAGCTTCTGGCTCAATGGTTTCCAGAGAACACAAGAGACAAATCCTTGCGTGGAAAGAACGTCACATCTTCAAGGTGAGAACCTATGAGAGGATATTTGAGGAGTTTGTTGCATACAAACAGAGCGATTGAGGCTCTCCTACTCATAAGCGAGTTTGTTGCAAAGATTCCCTCTCGGTATAGTCATGATGATGGTTCCTATGTGGGACTTGACGAAGTGCAAGCCCAGATTCAAAATGTTGTTTGTAGCAATGATGGCAATAATTTGGTTGGTGGAAGGATGAGTCACATTTCCATGATGTCAGCAAGGTTCAAGAAAGCAGCCAATTAGGTTAAATATTTTCTGAGATCGATTGCAGATGGTGAAGAAATCCTAGAAAAGCGAATCTGATCGAGATTTAAAGCAGCCTTCATCTAGAAGCTTTCTTTCCGCTTTCTTTCTATTCTCGTCCCAATTCTTATCTACTCTTTGAAAAAGAGAAAGAAAACAAAGTCGTAATAGTTGGTGTTTCCTGTTTTCATGCTTTCTTAGGTGGATAGATGTTTATCTTCTTTAGTTTTAGAAATAAAACTTGCATGTTGAGCAAGCCTTAGTTGTAAAAGCAAGGAGATTTTAGGGTTCCCTACTCCTCTGCTTGTCTATAAATAAGAGCATCCTTGCTCATTTATTTTGAACCATACATGTGATAACAAATTGTTGAGTCTCTTTTGCCTGCAAGTAGTTGTTGTGTAGTTGCTGTTCACTTTGTGTAAGAACAAGCTTGCAAGTCTCTTTTAGCTGCAAGTTCTTGTTCAATGCATGTGTCTTGTGTAATCTTTGTTCCTGAGATTTGAGAAATAAAGTTTTGTGCCTATTCTTCCCAGATATAATGTCTCAAATTTCCCTTTATTGTGTTATGCTTATATGATCTTAATTTCAGCTTGCATTGAAAGTAACTAGATGTATGTTGAAAAAGAGTTTATTTAAGTATTTTGTCAGAGAATCAAACTTTGTCCATTTCTAATTCTCTTGCTCTGTGTTTAATTGAGAAATTAGAAACGTCATTAGAGTAGGCTAGTCATAGTTGAAATTTTTTAAACAGAAAATCTCAGCTACGACGCTTGAGTTTTATAAACCTTGTGCTCTTAGCTGAACCAAAAAGATAGGCAAATTAGTTTTAATTTACTTTCTTGAACACCATCAGCAAAGAGGGAACTTCCCCTCCTAATTCGAAGAGCAATTTTACTGTTCATAGCTATTCGTTTCTAATTCGTATTCCAGAGGTGCGAATTAAAACGCCAACAGGCACAAACACCCTCAGAGGAACCAGTTCTTGCACAAAACCAACCTGCCTTTACGGCATAAACACAGCCCTAGCCAAAACACTCTCGGGTGTATGTTGTACCCCAAGTTGGACACACACTGTGTGCCCCTTCTCCAAATGTTTAAATGCCCACCAATGACCTTAACCTTCACTCTTTTGTGCCTTTACATTTCTTTCTCCAATTTCTTTCCTTTTTCTCCTCTACTTGAAGGTTCTTCTTCCATGTCTTTCCCAAGTCTCCAATGAATGACTTATATATCCTTTTACGGGGTGATTTCCAAACCATCACACCCTTTCACAAAGTTTGTCTTTTAACAATTATTTAAATAAATAATTATGCTTCCCTTTTTAAAGGTTTATACATATTCTTTATTAATCTCTATTTTAACCAAAGGATCATAATATCCTTTATTTTTCTATCTCCCTTTTAATTCTAAAAGGTTTTCTTTTTCATAACTTTCTCTTTGGAAAAAAAGTCACATAACACCTATGGAGCCTTGTACACTGAATATTAGCATGAAAATGAGCATACTTAGTGAGTCTATCCACAACCACAAAGATGCAATCCTTACCTTAATCTTTTGGAAGACCTATGGTGAAATCCTTGGAGATGCTTTCCCATTTCTGATTTGAAATGACTAAGGGCTGCAACAAACCAATTAGAAATGCATGCTCTACTTTGTTTTGTTGACAAGACAAACACTCTCTAATATGCCTCAAAACATCACACTTGAGTCCCTTCCATGAAAAGCGTTGCCTCACCTGCATATACATCTTCTACTACCCCAAATGACCACTAGTCATTTGTTATGACATGCCCTCAACATTTTCTCCTTCATCTTTGATTTTAAAACAAGATACACTCAATCCTTATAAAGAATGATCTCATCAACCACCTTGTACATATCATCTTGTAGCTTGCCATCCAAAATGTCAATAGTAAATGTGTTCTTGGCATATTCAACTATTATAGAAATCTCCGAATCAGCAGATATATTAGACATAGAACATAAACAAGACTTCCTAGATATTGCATCAAGCGCCACCATTTTCTTTCCTTTAACATATTCAATGTCAAAATCATAAGCTTGTGCACACTTATCCATTTTTGTTGTCTATCAGTCAAATCCTTGTCATTGAGGAAGAACTTCAAAGTTCAAACTATTATGATCCATTTTCACCACAAACTTCCCACAAACCAAATATTCCCTAAACTTGGCTAGTACATACATGATGGCTAGCATTGCCTTGTCACAAATAGAGAAACTCCTCTCTAACTCCTTGAGCTTCCTACTCTCAAATGCTACAGGGTGTTTGTTTTGCATCAAAACCACTTGAATCTCCTCTCCTGAAACATCATCCTAGATGTCCTAAACATCCTAGATGTCCTAGACATCAAGACTTCCAAAGAACATACTTGATAATTCGCTTTATTTGGTATTTCAAAACAAAAAGGTTAACTTTTTAAGGAAAAAAAAAGGCTCAAAACCCCTAAAAAACTAAAAGGGTGAGGATTGTCATTGCAAATGCAACACATTTATTAAATTTTAAGTTACTTTTAGTTTGTTTGAGTTATTTCAATAGTTGTTCCCCCATCGTCCCCAAAGTTTGGGAAAAATATTGTCGTCCCTAAAACTTGTTCACACATCCCATCCCAGAAACTTAGAAAAAAATATGATTTAGCATTCTAAGAGTTAAAGATGCTTTCAACACCAATTCCACATGTACCTAACCCTAAAAATGACAATCAACAATTTATGATTTTGAAAATGAAGGCTCAATATCCCAAGTCTTGTTTTTTGATTAGAGAATCAAATTATAACTGCATTATATTCTTTTAAAAACTGAGGTTTATTTACATACAATAATATGTATGCAAACTCTTGCTTATTCAAGAAGGATACTCTTTGCGTAACTCTATTGAAGAGGAATGAAGACCCCTTTGAGGGTAAAGATTGTAATGAGATGGATGTTGTGTGAAAAGGCCCATAGCTAGAAGATGTAAGCTATAGGAAGCATAGATCATTAGATGGAAAAATCATTAAGGAAGCAAGGAGTATGGCGAGTATTCAAGCTATTTACTCGCCAGAAGTACTCGTCAACTTTATGGCAAGTACTCACCGGTTTTTTGCGAGCACTCGCCAGAAAGTTGGCGAGTTTGTACGAAAAACTCAGCCACCTAGATAAGAAAGCCTGATCAATCAAAAAAAGACCCAAAAAAGCCAAAATGTGATCCTTTTTTTCTCTGCAAGGAAGATAAACCCTTCAACATACCTACCAATTGAGAGACAATATTTCCAGCACGTTTGCATTGAGGAGAGAAGATTCAAAAGGATATTTTTACGAATTTGTAAGGAAAATTTGAAGCATAGATCAGTTTTTTGTATTTTTTTTTTAACAATTTATTTCATTTTGGCTCCAAAATCCAACATCTAGGTTAAAAAAAAGTTCATATGCTAAAACTAGGTAGTATTTTTGCATTTAAATACCATTCATAACCATTTTTTTATACTCTCTTTTTTTCACAATTTTCACTATTTTTTGAATACAGAACATTTTTTTTTATTTTGACCCTTTTTTTGGAAAAAAATATTTACAAGCATTACATTATATTAAATTTTAATCATTTAAAATAATTTTACACTATTTTTTAGTGATTTATGTAAAATTTAGGTTATTTTTTAATTAAAAGATTATTATGTCGTGCTTTCACTTTGCATGTGTAAGCTAAATACATCATATAACGGCAAATAGAGAAGCTTCCGGATCAAGTTCAACCTCAAGCTCCACCCTGTTAGTGCCAACACCAATTACAGGCACTCGTCCTACTGGAACTAGAAACCCTGCTTAGAAATATGCCTATCAAGGACCAATACCTAGGTGTAATGTCCCCTTCTCAGCACTAGTCTTTTTTGAGACCGTTAGCCTATATCAGAGGTTCGTAGGCTAGTCGTAGGCAGTATTAGGGTTTCCTATTTTCTTGGAGGTATCTTTCTAGCTTTTCAAGGGTTGGTTGCAGGAATTTTCCCATATGTTTCCTAGGTCTTTTTGGGTTTCCACTGAGCTTTGATGGGTTGTCACATGCATTTTCATCAATGACTCTTTCTGGAATTAATATTTTTAGTAAGTTAAGACAGCTACTTGAAATGTGATCAAATGGTGTTAGGAGTCACTTACTATTTTTAGCAATATGCTATTTTTAGTAAGTGCTATATCTGGAAGTGTGGTTTGGCAATAGTTCAGCACTCAATTACTATTTCTGGTAGTGTAGCAGTGTAGATTTGGTAGTGGCTTCTCCAACATTCTTGGAGTTCAAAAAAAGGAAAGGTTAATAATTTAAGTTATGTTGTATTTTATTATTGCATTTTGGATCCCACACCTAGGCAACATGACTTAAGTTGTTTTAAAAGGTGGATTCATGAGTTGGACGCCTAAGTTGGAGATTTGTGCTTTTTACAAGGTTTCATTTATGCCTTTTATGTTGAGCGCGCAAGTTTTGGTCAAAGATGAATTTAAATGAATATTACAATCCTTCTCATGCGGGTGTCCCTTTTTGGAGGGTATCGAGGATTCAAACTTCTGGGCCTTGGGCTTATAAATAAGCCTCTCTCCCTCTCATTTTGGTTATGCATTTTTATGATAATGAAATGTTGTCGAATTGGATTCAGACTCTTGGGCTTTGAGGACGATACCCCTCCATGCCGACTTTAGTTTCAAGTTTGCAAGACAACTCCTAGTTGACTAGTCAATGCTTTTTCATTCAGAGGTTGCAATAGAGCTTCATTAGTGATGGCTTCTTTCAAGCTTCTAGTTCTTGTGGTTTTTGATGTTTTCAAACATTTTGGTGTGGATGTGACTTAGTTTTCTGTTTGGTGATCATTTTCGAATGATTTTATTAGTTTTCTAGTTGTTGGCTTGTGAAGGGCTAAAGTACCTTTTTGCTTGCACTAATCTGAGGAGACGAGGGATTTTCGTGGGTACTGTTTCTATGCCTCTTCCATACTTGGGCAACCCCATGCTCAATTTTCTGTGATTTTTTGCACAGTATTGAATTTTTAAGGCAAGGTCGACCTTCCTAGGTAGGTCGTACCATTTATGGATGTGCATTGGCATTCGTGTTCAGGAGTTGGTGCCGGTTTCAGGGTGTTTGATGGCTTGAAGTTGCACGCCTAGACTTGTTCTTCCATTTGCATTTGATTTGGGGTCATTTTGAGGTGTTTGGAGAAAGTTATGTTGATTTCTTGAAGTTTCCATTCCACTGCTCTATTATATCAGACTACTGTAGCAACATATCAGACCTAGTATTTTCATTGTTTTCTCATATTTCCTTGATGCCTTATCATTTTAATGTTGTACAGAGGAATCTTTAATACTTAGGCATTCATATTGCTTAGTTCTCTCATGATATATTGTATTAGACATCATTTTGTAATGTTGATTTGGTAGTACCATTCAACTCTTTACTTCAGTCATTTTGTATTACATTCCCATTGAATAACTGGTTGAGTTTGCTTTACTTTCTTGTTGCCCGTTGAAAAGTGGAAGTGGTTGGCTATGCCGCCAAGTGCTTTACTTTGCTTTACTTTCCTGTAGCCTGCTGAAATGTGGAAGCGACTAGCTTTTCTGCCAAGTATTTACTTTCTCTATTGATTGGCTTCCTGCCAATTAGATTACTTGTACTTCCAGCATTGATATTATATTCAAATCCCCTTACACTATATGCTCTCACCTTGCCCACTCCAAGATCTGGGTAATCAAGAAGTGAAGGGTTGCTTCCAATTTGCTTATCATTATATTGGGCTAACACTAACGGGTGAAATTTTGTGCGAAAAATTGGGAAAAAACTAAGGGGATATATTTCAATGGTATCAAAGTTGGTCATCCTACCAACCTGTGCTTTCAGTGCTTCAACTGATAGAAGCTCTCTATGAGTGATACAGAAACTAGATACTACAAAGTTTCAGACCCCGTTACTTCCCGTCGAGGATACATTTTCAGAGGTTTTCAAAAACCAGGATATAGCAGTTGAGAACATGGCAAAAAAAGAGAAGGGACCAGCTAGAGAAGAAAGTGTTGATGCTAAAGCTGAGAGGAATTTTGATACTACGGACATGATGTCTGAGTTGTTGGCCAAAATGAATCAGAACATGACTCCCCACAAAAATACTAAAACAAGTGCCTCTAATGTGGATCCCAATGGGAGACTTATTGGTCAACATGCTGAAATGTCAAGAGGATCAACCCCTAGACCTCTTCTACCAACCTTTACTCAAAGGGAGGAACCACCTGCTGAAACTGAAGTACCAATGCCTGATGAAGTAAGGAGTAGCTACATGGAATATGCTTCCCTTCCTACAGAGATCTATGAGATTCTATCTTTGGACCAATACATGAATCAAAAGAAGAAGAGAGGAGGTGGAAGGTATAAGAATCGTGCTCCTATGCCTCCAAGGGATTTCCAGCAAGCCCTTGGGAAGGTTAGCTTGGCCCATTTCATTGGAAGTGAATTGTTCGGCTAGATCATGGGTCTAGAAGCTCGATAACTACCTCTCATCGAGGCCAATGCCGGAACAAGATGCCATCAAGTTTGCTACTTTACATTTGGATGGGGCTGCCCATGAGTGGTGATATCACAATTTGGTCACTCTTGACAATAACCTCACTGTTACCTATGAAGAGTTTACCAACAAACTCATTGAGAGATTTGACACCAAGGATCCTGATGTGAAGTTCCCTGAGCTTGCCCAGTTGAAGCAACATGGCTCACTTGACACATACATTTATTATTTTCAAAGGCTTTCCGTAATGGTGCCCAACATCACCAAAAGGAGACTTGTAGTCCTATCTTCTAAGGGACAAAGGAACCATTGAAAGGGTGGGTGAAGGCTTTTGATCCACTGACACTTGTTGAAGCAGTAAAGAAATCTAGAAGCATGGAGTTGGCTGCCCCAAGACCAAAATTTCAGTCCAAGCCTTTTGCACACAAGAGGGATAAGAAGCATTATCACCAGGATTCAAATCAGACCAAGAAGTTTCCTTCTCAGATGGATGATGACCTCTATTATGAGCTTAGAAAGAAGAAATTATGATTCACTTGTAAGGAACCATGGGCCCTAGGACACAAATGCTTTGAAAGAGGCCATTCTCATCACATGGAGGTGTATTCTGCTGATGAATCAGCGTATGATTTTTCAGAACAGCAATCTGATATGGAGGAAAGAGATCAAGAAGAGGTTCCAGAAAAGATAGGAGAAGACAAGAAAGTGGGGGTTCATTTGCCCAACATTCTAGCTTTCAAAAAAATGAGTCTTTCAGAGTTAGTGGAGTGCTTGGAGAGAAGTTAATTGTTGCTCTAATTGATACAAGAGTAACACATAGCTTCATTGCTGAAGGTGTAGTTGCAAAGAGAGGCCTTAAGACAGAGGAATTTGAAGGATTCAAAGTCATGGTGGTTGATGGCTTTACTATCACTTGCACTTGCAAGATTTCTAATATGTCTATTCAACTGGGTAACTATGAAGTCAAAGATGACTTCTATGTTGTGAGCATTGGTGCTACTAATGCAGTGCTTGGTATTTAGTGGTTGTGATCTCTTGGATAGCTCACTTTGAATCTACAAACTATGGAGTTGAAGTTCACATCAGATGGGAAGAAGGTGGTTTTGAGAGGGATGTCAAATGGAGGCCCTCGTATTGTGTCTTTCAAAAGGATGGAAAGGTTGATTCGTCATGACCAAGATGAGTGCGCAGCGGAGTGTTTGATCATGCCATCCAATCCAACAATGGATAAAAAACATTACCACCCAGATGTGCAGTCCTTGATCACAAAACAAAGTAAGGTGTTTGGCGGTATACCTCCTAGGAGACCTGAAAGGGGGATTGAGCATGTCTTTCAGCTTGAGAAAGGTGTCAAACCTGCCATAACTACTCCATACTGGTATCTGAAGAGGCAAAAAGATGAGATAGAGAAGGCCATCGAAAAAAGTCTTGGACATGGGTCACATTCGCCCAAGCAAGTGTCCTTTCGCTTCTACAGTGGTTTTGGTTAAGAAGGATGGCAATGACATGGCACTATGTGCATGTGCATAGACTATCAAACCCTAAATCATAAGACAATCAAAAACCAGTATCCCATTCCTAGGATTGGTGAGCTCGTTGACGAGCTACATGGAGTTGTCTACTTCTCTAAGATAGATCTCAGATTGGACTACCATCAAATCAAAATGAGAGAAGCAGATATTGAGAAGACTGTCTTCAGATGCCACTTTGGGCATTTTGAGTTTCTAGTCATGCCTTTTGGGTTGACTAATGCTCCCACGACCTTCCAGTCATGTATGAACAAGATATTTCAAAAATAGTTCAGAAAGTTTGTGCTTATCTTCTCCAATGACATCCTCATCTATAATAAATTGTGGGAAGAGCATCTTAAGCACTTGGAGGAAGTGCTTAGCATCTTGGAATCAAAATCATTGTTTGCTAAGGAGTCCAAATGTGAATTTGGAATGCCTAAGCTTCTCTACCTTGGGCACGTGATCAGCTCTACAGGGGTTAGTGTTGATCAAGAAAAGATTAAGGCTATCTTGGATTGGCCTCCTCCAAAGAACCTCTCTCAGTTGAAGTGTTTTTGGGACTTTGTGGCTTTTACAGGAGGTTTGTGAAGGATATTCAAAGATGGTTTCCCCTCTCATAGACCTTACCAAAAAGGAGGCATTTGCATGGTCAAAAAAAGAAAAAGTGGCCTTTGATCGATTCAAAGAGCTTATGAGTTCATGTCCTGTTTTGGCCATACCCGACTTCTCCAAGCCGTTTGAGTTGTAGTGTGATGCTTCTAAAGAAGGTGTTGGCATTGTCCTAATGCAAGAAAAGCATCCTATTGTCTTCGAGAGCAGAAAATGGAGGGGTGTAGAGAGGACATACTCTATCTATAACAAGGAGATGCTTGCTATCATGTACGCCTTGGCCAAATTCAGGTAGTATTTGGTGGTTAGCAAATTCATTGTGAAGACTGATCACAACAGTCTCAACACTTCATGCATTAGAAGGATCTTAATGAAAGACAACAAAAGTGGGTAAGTAAGCTCCAAACTTAAGATTTTGACATTGTGTATGTCAAAATGAAAAATAGCATTGCAGTTGATGCTTTGTCAAGAAGTCCACATTGAGTTCATTGGTAGAGATCACTGCTGATTGGAAGGAGCGGATTATTGCAAAGTTTGCCAAGAATCCATTTGCTACCAGTATAATTGATGGTACTTTGCATGATGAGAGGTATAAGTTGGTGGATGATTTCAAACAGTACAAGGGTAGAATCTTCTTAGTATCTAAATCTAGAATCTTCTTAGTATCTAAATCTAAGCTTAAAATGAAGGTTTTACAATCATTTCACGACATTCCCTTGGCTGGTCATCAAGGTTATTTCAAGACTTATAGGCAGATTCATGAGAGATTTTCATGGAAGGGGCTCAAGGATGAGGTCCTTCGCTATGTTAAAGAGTGTCCAATCTGCCAAGAAAACAAAATTGAGTAATACATTTCCAACTGGTTTGTTGCAGCCCTTGCCTATTCCCAATCAAAAATGGGAAAGTATCTCAATGGATTTCATCACTGGGTTGCCTGAGGTGCAAGGGAGAGATTGCATCTATGTTATTGTTGATAGATTGACGAAGTTTGCTCACTTTTTGACATTACCAGCTCATTTACAGCAGCTCAGGAAGTTGATTTGTTCTTCAAAGAGGTGTTCAGATTGCATGGGCTGCCCAAGAACATTGTAAGTAATAGGGACAGCAAGTTCCAAAGTACTTTTTGGCAATAGGTTTTCAAATTGAGTGGTACAATGCTCACTCCCAACACTAGTTATCACCCACAGAGATTGTGAACAAGTGGTTGGAGGGTTATCTCAAGAATAATGTTTCAGGGCAAAAGAAGGCTTGGGTGAGATGGCTTCATTTGGGAGAGTATTGCTACAAGTCTTCATACCACATGTCCATCAAAATGTCTCCTTACATGGCTCTGTATAGATTGAGGCTCCTAGCTTCATTGATTTGCTTTTTGGTGATAGCAGAGCCCCTCAAGCTAGGGATATGTTGCAGCAGAGTCAAAACATTTTGAAGTCCTTGAAGGACAATCTTCATCAAGCCCAAAATTAGCAAACGTTGCATGCTGATCAGCAGTGTATAGAGCACACATTTGAGGTTGGGGACATAGTCTACTTGAAACTTCAGCCTTACAGACAATCCACTCTCAAAAAGAGTGGAGCAAAGAAACTTAAGCCACGTTTCTATGGGCCTTTCAGGATCACCAAGAGAGTTGGGGAGGTGGCTTATGAGTTGGAGCTACTAGCGAGTGGCAAGGACCATAATGTCTTCCACGTGTCACACCTCAAGAAGGCGCTTGGACACAATGTTGTTGCTTCTTCAAATTTGCCTCCATTGGATGAGGGAAAGTTGGCTTTGGTGCCAGAGGCAATCATTGATTTCAAAGAGCGCTCTTTGAGGAGGACTATCAAAGAGTAATTGGTGAACTGGAAGAATTTAACAGTTGAGGATGCTACTTGGGAGGATGAGTAGAATTTGTAGCATCCAGTCTTGCGATTGTTTGAGGACAAGCAATCTTGGGGAGAGAGGACTGTAATATCCCCTTCTCAATGCTAGTCTTTTCTAAGACCGTTAGCCTATTTCGGAGCCTCATAAGCTAGTTGGAGGCAGTATTAGGGTTTCCTATTTTCTTGGAGGTATCTTTCTAGTTTTTCAAGGGTTGGTTGTAGGAGTTTGCCAATATGTTTTCAAGGTCTTTTTGGGTTTTCAAAGAGCTTTCGTAGGCTATCACATGCATTTTCATTAGAGACTATTTCTGGACTTACTATTTTTAGTAAGTTACGTTGGCTACCCGAAATGTGCTCAAATGGTGTTTGGAGTCACTATTTTTAGCAGTATGCTATTTTTAGTAAGTGTTATTTTTGACGATGTGGTTTGGCAACAGTTCAACACTCAATTACTATTTTTGGAAGTGCGGCAGTGCAATTTTGGCAGTGGCTTCTCCAGCATTCTTGGAGTTCAAAAAAGGAAAGGTTAATAACTTATGTTATATTTTATTGTTGCTTTTTGGACCCCACACCTGGGCAACATGACCTAAGTCGTTTTAAAAGGTGGACTCATTAGTTGGACGCCTAAGTTGGAGATTTGTGCTTTTTAAAAGGTTTAATTTATGCCTTTTATGTTGAGCACCCAAGTCTTGGTCAAAGGTGAATTTAAATGAATATTATATTCCTCCCCATGTGGGTGTCACTTTTTGGAGGGAATTGAGGATTCAAACTTCTAGGTCTTGGGCTTATAAATAAGCCCCTCTCCCTCTCATATTGGTTATGCAATTTTATGATAATGAAATGCTACTGAATTGGCTTCAGACTCTTGGGCTTTGAGGAAAATACCCCTCCAAGTTGACTTCAGTTTCCAATTTGCAAGACAACTCCTAGCTGAATACTAGATGCTTCTTCATTCAAAGGTTGCAGTAGAGCTTCATTGGTGATGACTTCTTTCATGCTTCGAGTTCTTGTGGGTTTTGATATTTTCTAACATTTTGGTGTGGGTGTGAGTTAGTTTTCTGTTTGATGATCATTTTGGAATCATTTTATCAATTTTCTAGTTGCTAGTTTGTGAAGAGCTGAAGTACATTTTTGCTTGCACTGATCTAAGGAGACAAGGGATTTTTGTGGGTAATGTTTCTATGCCTCTTCCATACTTAGGTGACCCTATTCTCAAGTTTTTAAGCAAAGTATTGGAGTTTTATGGCAAGGTCAACCTTCCTAGGTAGGTCGTTTAATGTCAGTTTCAGGGTGTTTGATGGCTTGAAGTTGGATGCCTAGACCTATTCTTCCATTTTTATTTGATTTGGGGTCATTCTGAGGTGTTTGGAGCAAGCAATGATGATTTCTTGAAGTTTCCAATCCACTGCCATGTTATATCAGACTACTATTGCAGCATATCAGACCTGGTATTTTCATTGTTATCTCATATTTCCTTGATGCCTTATTATTGTAATCTTGTAGGGAGGAATCTTCAATACTTGGGTATTCATATTGCTTACTTTGTCTCGTGATATATTGTATTGGACATCATTTTGTAACGCTAATTTGGTAGTACCATTTAGCTCTCTACTTCAATTATTTTGTATTACATTCCCCTTCAATAAATGGTTGAATTTGCTTTACTTTCTTGTTGCCCACTAAAAAGTGGAAGTGGCTGGCTTTGCCACCGAGTATTCATTTTCTCTATTGGCTGGCTTGTCGCCAATTAGGTTACTTGTACTTCCAGCATTGCTATTATATTCAGATTCCCTTACACCGTATGCTCTCACCTTGCCCACTCTGGGATCTGGGTGATCAGAAAGTGAAGGGTTGCTTTCAGTTTACTTATCATTACATTGGGCTAATGCTAACAAGTGAAAGTTTGTGTGAAAAATTGGGATGAAACTAAGGGGGTATATTTCACTAGGTCAGTTATTTTCCTTAGATACACAAATTTATATCATGGAGGCACAAATCGCCTCAAATACCATCTTGCAGCAATTACTCATCGTGATGCCAATCCCTGTGCCAACACCACCAAAAAGATAAAAAGAGAGATGAATGCTCTACTTGCAACTAAGGAAAAGAAAAAATTGCAAAAGGAGAGGACAAGAGCAGCCATAGCAGGATCCATAGCTGGTGGTAATGGTGCTCAAATCCAACCAGAAACATATGAAGATACATGTCAAGGCATAGTGGGCTCTCTTTGTGGTCCATGAATCTGAAGCACATCCACCACCACTTCATCTACTTTTGCTAGAGTGTCAACAACATCACCTACATCTACATGCACACCACATAGTTTTTGTGTGCCCAAAAACACACCTAGAACACAACCATCATTGAAGGCTACAAGGTGGAATAGGGAGGTGCACGAACATGTAGATATGGCATGTGCAAATTTTTGGTACTTCAACAACATTCCTTTCAATGTGACGAGTGGTCCTTATTGGGTGAATTTGGTAATTGCATTCACAGTTGCAGGAAAAGGCTACAAGGTGCCTTATCACAAGGACTTGAGTGGGAGGTTAGTTAATTTAATTTTTTATGCTAATTTATACTTATAGTAAATTTATGTTGAATTTCAGGCTAAATTTAAGCTCATTAATTTATGTTGAATTTATATCCGTTTTGTGTTTAAAAATTAAAATTTTGTACTTTCACTTTATACTTGTAGGTTGCTCATCAATGCAATTGAAATGGCAAGGCTAATAGTGGAAGAACAAAAGAAGGAAAGGAGAAAATATGGCTGCACCATTCTTTCAAATGGGTGGACGGATGGAAAAAACTACACCAATATCAATTTTTAGATAGCTTCAAATGGTGAGGTTATTTTTTTGAAATCGATGGATCCCTCAAACAAAGTGTAAAGTGTTGAAACATTGTGTCTAATGTTGGAGGAAGTTGTCATGGAGGTGGACATAGAAAATGTGGTGCAAATCATAACTGATAATGCAGCAACATCCGTGGTGGCTGGAAGATTTCTCCAAGACAAACATAACACACTTTTTGGACACCTTGTGCAGCACATTGCCTTGACCTTCTTTTGAAGGGCATAGGCAAACTTGATTGAGTGACACCGATTGTAGATGATGCAAGGAGCACCACAAAATTTATCCACAATCACCCTTGGGTTCTTCATTCAATGAGAGATCATACGCAAGGGAAAGAGATGGTAGCATCAAGTGTCACAAAGTTTGCAACAATTTTCCTAATGTTGCGAAGCATTATTAGTTCATTGACTACTTTGAAACAAATGTTTGTGAGTCAAGCATGGCTAGACTCATCTTATTTCAAAAAGCCTGAAGGAGAGAGGGTTGCAAGCATAGTCTTTGACAACATTTTTGCACAAAAAGCTACAGAGATCGTAAAGGTAACCTCAAAACTTTCAATTTAAATTCAAAATTGAATATTTTATATTTTTAATTTATGCATTTCATTATAAATTTGTATCTTTAATCTTTTTGTATTTGTAAATTGTAGGTGTCGAAGCCCTTGGTTAGAGTTCTTCATTTGGTAGATGGGGATCAAAACCCAAAGGGGTATATTTATGAGGCCATGGATAGGGCCAAAGAGTCTATTAGAAATTATTTTGAGGGAGGCAGCCTCAAATTTGAACCCATAAGGAAGATCATTGATAGGTGGAACAATCAACTCTACCAACCCATCCATGCAACAAGGTACTTCATCAACCCTCATTTTTTCTATTCAAACACCCTCTCAGATCCTAATGGAGAGGTTATAGAGAGCTTCACGACATGCATTTCTATAAAGGATTATACCCCAGGTTGAGGTGAGAGACCTCATTATCAAAGAATTGGAAAGTTACAAGGTTGGGAGGGGTAGGCTCTTTTCTTCAAAGCTATCTATCCAAGAAAGAACCACTCAAACACCGGGTATAAAATTAGGAGTCTTTATTTCACATGCATCTTACAAGTTACAAATTTCAAATTTACAACTATTGATAATTTGATACACCTCAATGACCTTTCCTTTGTGCAATACATCTTTCGGTTGTGCACAAGAAGGGTAGAGGACAAATCAAAGGATCCCATTGATTTGGATGAGATAGATCCTTATAGCGATTGGATAGGGAGGGATGAGTAGCCTCCATTGTTTAGTGATGATAATATTTTGGATTTTGAGAGACAGGCATTGGAGGATGTGAGACTAGATGCAACTTGTAATGTCCCCCTTTTCAGCGTGATCTTGTTTGCAGAGTGTTAGCCTATTTCTTGGACCCTTGTGGGCTAACTGGATTGGTTAGAGGGTCAGTGGTACCTTCTGGAGATTTCAGTCGATTTCATTTTCTGAGATCGTGGATAGGCTCATTGCAGGCCTTGGCAGTACAGGAGTTTCTTTGCTTCTGACGGCACTGAATTCCGTTGAGAATTGAGGGAGATAGGCTTACTTAAGTGATTTAAGTTATATTTTAACTTAAAGTCTTTTTATAAAGTCAAATTGACTTTATAATTCTTATATCACTTAAATAAAGTCTAAAGTGAATATTTTAAGTTATATCTTTTAATCACTTAAAGGAGGCGCCTAAAATCAAAGTCTAGACTATGGAAAGTGACTTAAGTTTATTTCCATAAATTTAAATGATCTAAAACCCTAAAAGGTACGGCCTTCTTAGGTTTTCACCTCCTTTGCTTTATAAGGGATTTGGGCAATGAGAAACTCATCTTTTTGAATATTTCAACTTTGCCTTGGAGGTTTTTTCCCTTGCTTTCAGCCTGTGATCAGGTTTGCAGCAAATCCACCATTGGAGAACGAAATCTCTTCAGTGTGAGCACTTGTGAAGTTGTGAGAGATCAGCTGAATTAGTGCAGATTTAGAGAGCTTCATTTCAGAAGTTCTACAGTGCTTCAACAGATTTTTTGTAGTGTTCTTCATCAAAAACAGAGGGTTTATTAGTTGCTGTTCTTCCTTCACCATGGCAGACTTCATGGCTGTTTGGGCACACCTTCAGAGATGGTTTTTGGTGCTTTTTGTTTGAAAGGGCGTGGCACTTGCAAGGAAGGTTTTTTTGGCTTTTTGGAGAAACGTCTTCTTTCGGAGGATCTCTCTTCATGAACTTGGGCACCCTACCTATACTTCTCTCTGGCTTCAGTTTCAGAATAAACTTTGAAGTCTGTAACTCTCTACTCCAGTTTTTGTCAGTTCTTCACTATGCTGATCGGAATTCTTATTTAAAAAATCTGGAGGCTTTCGGGTATGTTTATATGTTTTAAATCCATTGTTGATGATAATAAACACCTTCTACAATTTCAGTTTGATTAAATTTGCTCAAGTTTTCATTCTGTGAGCTTTTATATGATGCGCCCCTTCTCTTCTGTCTACAAAATTTCTCTAAAAAAACTAAAAAACACAATTAGACCTAAGAAAAAGACAGGGGTTTGAGCAGTGAGCTAGCAAGGCTCATCACACAACTAGAGATGTAGGGTTGGATGACATTGATGAGGTTGAGCAAGAATCATTGCCATCTATTACCAGGATGGAGGTCAAGCCACTGCCTTCCATGCCAAGCGAGGATCCACAGCAGACTCGAAGGACTAGAACCTCTAGCTCTCCCCTACTTTTTTGTAGAATAGGGAAGAGGAAGATGTAAAATGTTGTATTTTCTTTTAGTTTTACAATTTACTATTTTCATTTTATCGGCTATCTATTATATCAGGCTATCAACCACCAAGAGTCTGCATGAGGATGCGATTTTGTACTCAATTTGCATTCAAATAAATCAAATTTAATAGAAAACACTTTTGTACTCATTTATGGACTCATTGGATACATCTTGTCACTAAATTTTGCAAAAAAAAAAATGCGTTTCTAAAAAAATTTAAGCAATTTTTTAAGTTGCCAAGTCAACAAATTTGGGTCTGTTGAGTTTTTGCTGAGTCCGAGTTTTCCAACCATGGCATAGATAGATTCTATGGCATAATGGAAAATTTGTAGGCATGTTGTATTGGGCTGCAAGAAATAAATAATTTTTTTTATTTTTAGCATTTTATTGCTTCCATTGTGCATGGGTGTGTGCGATATCTGAAATTTGTGGGTTTGGCTATTAGATCAGGTTGTCCTTCATTGGACCCACTAGTCTAGACTACATCAGGGAACAAGACCTAACAAGAACTTATTGTCTCATTAGGAGAGTTGAAGGTTGGTTATGGCCAATGGTTGGGTCACCCTTCCATCCCATTGGCACAACTTAACAGCTTGTGCCCAGCCATTAGTCCTACCCCTAGAGGACATTTCCATTACCTAGCTCCAAGGCACTTGGTACCATCCCCTAGATCCCTTAGCTCACTGCATCACATAGAATCAAGTAATGAAGTACAAAGTGCATAGGTTAAGATAAAGATCTCATAAGCATACCTCACCTGCTCAATCCTAGGTGTTCATCAAAAGACTAAAACCTATGAACCGCTAATAGATATGCATATTGAAATTCTCCATTGGCAGCAAGAGCTGTAGGGGGGTTGTACTCTATGGTCTGTTGAAGGTGCATGTGCAATGCCAATCCTCGTTATGCAATGACAAATTCCAGAGGTAGTTGCAAATTGTCAATAGAGCAGATTGTAGTGGCTATGGAATTCAAATGGGTTTGAAGGCCAGCTGTTTGAACCTTGAGGAAGAGCTAACAAATAAGTGATAAATGAGGAAGGATAATGTAATTGGACAACTAACACCATTGCTTGCAGATCAATCAGGCTGCTTCATGGACCATGGGTTAATGTTCTGGACCATTTCAAGCTACTGTCGATAAATGGGGTGGATAGAAAATTCTGCCATATGCTTGGGATCATTCTGCACTCTTCCCTCTAGGCAGTATCAGCTAGAAGACGTAGAAGACAAATTGTACTTATGCACTGAAAATCAATGACTATAATTGTAAACATGATTCTACTCTGACCATTAATGTAATCAGCAAATGTTGAATCAGCATCTGAATTTTAAAAAAAAATTGCTTCAGATTATATGGTTCTATTACACATCCATGTATGGTAAATGTTATTATTAAGTTATTTATGTGGATTTGTTGCACTTCATCTTTTAGTATCCTAGCATTGACCCAGTCTGCTTGACTCGGATGTGTCCTTGGCCACACTTACACAAACGCCTAGGAACTAGAGATTCAATCAAGTGTAGACTCAAGGAACAATACTACCATCTGCATCATTGGAGGAGGTTCATCTAGTTCCATTATTCCTATAGACCCAAAGGCCTTCAAGGATGTAGACATTCCATAAAATGATGATATGTATTACTATCCTATTAGGGTCAATTCAATGATTCGGATAGCTTGAGTTTGTCTAGTTCCTCAAATGTTTATTGAGTTCCTTTTCTTGTAGCATTCCATGTATAATGACCTTAAAAATATCAACTCTTCTAGAAAATTAAATTCAATCAATCTATAAAGTAAACTACAACAAATGACCCTTTATTTTAGAGGTTAAGATTTGAACATGGGTAACATGACATTAACAATCTAGAAAAATGACACTAACAAGGTATAGTAACTGCTCAATATCTGCACAATAGGCAAACATTAGTTGACAAAACCATCCCCAAAACTGCAACACAATAACATTTCTCCAATAGTCTCAATGAAAAAACCTTCGAGTGGTTCACAGACATAAAGCAAACCGACAAAATAAACTAGAAAAGACAACCATATTAAAATGAGTATAGATTCAATCAACTAAGTAGCGACATTCAAAATTTTAACCATTAAAGGAATTCGCACCACTTACGAGTCCATAATGAATGAAAGTTTATGTGAAGTTATTGCAATGTACACATGATAGAAATGAAGCCTAATGATATACTTAACCTGGCTACCTAGAATCTGGCTAAGTAATAGAATGAGAACATAAAAACAGAAAAGCCATAAAGCAAACAGACAACCTATCTAGAAAAGGAAATCATATTAATAATTAGTATAGATTCAATGACAATCAGCTAAGCAGAGACATTCAAATTCTTAATCATGAAAGGAATTCACACCAGTTATGACTTATGAGCCCATAACGAATGAAAGCTTATGTGAAGTTCTTGCAACATAAACATGAGAGAAATGGAGCCTAATAATATACTTACCCTGGCTTCCTAGAAACAGGCTAAGTAATATGATTAAGAAAATAACTAAACACAATGATCATAGTGAATTAAGTAGATGGTTATCAAATATAAACCGATTGTGGAGCTCCAGTTTTTATAACTCCAGTCGATGACAAAGATGATGGAGGGTTTCTCGGATACACTGTCCCTGCAATATATCTATCATGTCTGAGATTGGATAGAAGAGATTACAAAGGAAATAATTATGCAATAACTATAAATGATAAAAATGCTTGCCAATTTAACTGCAATTCAAAGGGCAGAAACAAAAGTTATCATCAGGAAAGATTGTATTCAAAATACCAATAGCCTCTGGAAAACTCGTCTCACCATCTCCTGGTGCTACACCAAGCTCTAAATGTGGTGGAAGAACTGTCGGAGGAGACCGTTGATCTACTGGCAACCACAGGCCTTGAAATCAAATAACATGGATTAGAACCCAAAAGATGGCATCAACTTGCCCTCATATATGTAGCTACAATAAAAGCTTTAATCTTATAACTAACTAAATGCTAACACCTAATTACAGATTTCAGTTTCATTACAGAAATCTTGAAACTGAACGCTGAAAAACATATAAATGTTAATAACGATAGATATCCAAATTTCATCAGTATCATTTGATCACCAGCAAAGATGAAAAGTATTGCATTCTAAAATCATCTTTGCAAGAAGTGTTGAGTAAATTGACCAAAATTAACTATGCTGAGAACTGGAATTCCTAAAAAAGATCTTCCCTCCTTTCCTCCCTCCTGCAATAGTGACACCTCATCAGAAGTCATAATTTAAATGGCTATAAAAAGATTTCAATATTTTTTGTTGTTTACTTTGTGTTTGCCCTTTTTTCCCATTTTGGATGAGATGTATTGTGAATTCTATGTACATGGCTACTATGATGTCTTCCATATACACAACTTTAGAAATTTATATATTGACATATCTAATAGAAGAGTATAAAGATAGTACAAGCGGCATGATCCCTTTTGCACCTCTTATGCATATGCTTGTTTCTTGTATCCTCTTTTACTCATTGCTTTCTCCATATAATTGGGACCACACGTCAATTGGCATCAGAGCTTGCAATATGACCAACTGCAGCTCTACACATATGATGTTTTATTGAAATTTTGATTCCAATCAACAATTTTACCTGTATTCTGATGATGTGATGGAATCAGCCTCCTTTGTTGAGCATGAAATTTATGAAAAGGTAGATCCAGTTGAATAGACAATTCTGTCTTATGCCAGAACCATATTCAGTCTCCATAAACAGCTGTGTATCTCCAGGTTTCCAGGAGACAGCTGGGCATGGTGAGTAAAATGTGTGTGTGTACCTGCACTCATATGGATGTGTAATTTCTATTCTCATTTTTGAATGAAGGATCTAGTAGGTCAGGTAGCTTCTGCTATCTTCTCTTCCATTTCGATGTCTTGTGCTTCTAAAGTCTTTACTCTCGGGATTCCCAACAGATATATATCTGCTAATCCAATGACAACCCCATCACACATTGATCTGCAATGGTATTTGTAATGCCCCCTCCTTAAATATAATTTTTATTTGCTGCCAGTAGTTGTTTTCTTTCTCCTGCAATTCCATTAAGGATAATAATGGGAGTGATTAAGGGAGAATGATTAATATTATGAGGCATAGTTATAAAACTTGGAGTCGGCAATAACTTGGCAAACCTAAAAAATTTGAAAACTTGGCAAATTTATCGAACATTTGAAAATACATAATTTTTTAAAATATTATTCAAAAACACATTTATATTGAATTTGTCGAACATATTACTTATTTCCAACATATAAAAATGAAAATTTGAGTTTAATACATATAAATGAAATATGAGTTTAAATAACGCACATTTTTCAATGGATAATATGCATTATCCAAAAGCATAATGGATATTTCTCTACATTACTGAATCAAAATTAGAATCGTGTATGTGGGTACAATATGTTGATACAACAAAATTTTGGGGAGGTTTGGGTACATATCTTTTTATGATTGAATATAATAGACAAGGAATACCTTAATCTAGGGGTGGGGGGCCTAGCTCGATTGGCTAAAGCATCCTGTTGCAGGCAAGAGGTCACGAGGTCTAGTCTCCCCCCCAAACCCGTGGTACCGGAGGGCGTGTCACGCCAGCACCACCAATCACGTGAAAAAAGTTTACCAAGTGCACTGTAGTTTATAGGGGGACGGATACCCAACCGATTCTTGCAATCTAATAAAAATTATAAATAAATAAAATAAATAAAAACTACTACCAAATAAATAAAGCTAATACCAAATAAATAAACTATTTTTTATAAATTAAAACTAATACCAAATAAATAAAGCTAAAAATTAATAATTAAAAGTTAATAATATATATTGTTAAACATTATAAATTGAATTAAATTTTAAAAGCTAAAAGTTAAAATCTAATAGTAGTCGAAATCTTATATTGGAGAAACAAATATGAAGAATTGGAATGTATATTTTGGGTCCGGCCACCATCAAAACCTAACATAAACCCATACCAGCTCATGTTGCAGGTGGATAGGGCAGATTATGTCACATACGCCCAATGCCCTCAGTCACCAACTCCAAGTTGCATATTTGTGTCCCGAAATGAAAGAAAATCCTAAGAAAAAATGGTGTTCACAATCAAGTCCAATTTATAACGAATCTGAACAGATTTTTGACAAGTTTTGCACCAAAAAATGCACGCTTTTCCTGATTTTTCAATAAAAAAATTCGTGAGTTTTAGGAAATCTCCGCAACGACGTCTTGGGCAAGTAACTCACCACCATATTTGACACACAAGTACTCAACATTTTTTAAGCATGTTATAAAGAATTAAAATTTAATAAAGTTTAATTTTAATGAAAAGCCAAGAGATACATTAAGGGTTATGACTATTGAAGCAAAAGGTGTATATAAGGAAGATAAATCAAGGAAATGAAGGCAATTTTGAGCAAAGATAATTATTTATTTTTCCCTCATGGAATATGAATTAATGAATCAGCAATCTTGAGGATGAAAAACCTCATAGATCAGAAATTCAAGGATGAAAACCCTTAAATTTCTTCATCAAGTTAGTGGACGAAAACCCCTAACTTTAGCAAGAGTATTTCAAGACATTTGTACAAATAAAAAAGCTGCAAATTGAAAGAAGATTACAACAGATATTTGAAAAGAAGTTTGTATTTTCAGAATTATATTATTATTTTATAAAAAATTATAGTTTAGGATAAATTAATATTTGTAATTAATTATGCACACCTTATTGTGAGTGTGGGATATTTATTTAAAGTAGAAACAAGGATATTCTAGAATGGGACATTACAGTATTTCCCACCAATCCATGTCATTCATCACAATATAGAAAAAAGATTAGGTGTGTAATGTCATAAAATTGCACCCCTTGCAATTTCACATACATTATTGTATCCACTTTAGTGTCTACTCCCTTAGTATTTGTGTAGGCTCATCTTGGCCCCTGCATCATCCTCTTCCTCTCTCAAGATGCTCAAGATGCCCTTTTCAAAAGCTACCCTTGTGCGTCAGCTTTACATCAAAGCTTGTGCTTTTCTCGTTCCTGTCGTCTTCGAGTGTGATTTGTCTGGACACTAGCACGCCGCACAAACGTTTGCGCGTTGTGCTAGTGTCCCATGACATTTAGACATTCAAACAGTCGTTTCTGAGTGCCTTGCCACTTGTCAGCTAATTTTGTCTGTGGTAATAACCTAGGATGCCTTATAACAGCTTGAGAACCTTCTTTTCCCTCCTATTCTCTCTCTTAAATCCACCTCTTTCATTTTATTGCTCTCTCTAGTCTCTCTGGCATTTTTCTCTCTAGCTTCTTGGCTTCTCTCTTGGACATTCTCCTACCTTGTTCTTGCTATCTTGCTTGCGCAGCTCTCTATAGCTTGCTACAACAACACTCTCATGTTCTTACAATACTCTTGGCTCTCGCAACTCTGTCCCTCTCCTTGGCTTCCTCAAGCCTTGCAGGCGATATCTATCTTGTGCCTTGTATCCTTGAGCATCTTGGGATTTCTCACATCCCCCATCTATTGCATCTCTATTTTGTGATGCGGGTTCTCCTCCTTGAGCGAGGTTTGCCTTTATCACTCTTGCGTTCATTTCATTCCTACTTATTATTCCTCTCTATCTATCTGGCTATTCGTGGAGGTGGGAACACCGAAACAGGGGTTTGACTGAGGCAAGCCCCTAAACAGCCCCAACATTTTTCCCTCGATCTTATGTGTGCAGGTGTTGAATATATCTACTTGTTGGAGGCTTCATCACTTGGTTGTTGTGAGCACTTCCTTTCTTCCCTTTAGTTTTATCATTCATGTTTTACTTAATTAGTTTACTTTATTTCAGCTTTGCCATTCTCTGTTACTTTTTTGCATTCCAAGATTTCTTAGCAGTCAGAGTAGACATAGTCACTTGTTTTTTGTGACATTCTCAGTTTTCAGTCTGTACAAGATGCTAGTGCGCCTTTGGGACTCCAGTGCACCGTGTTGCTATCCATTTTCCACACTAACATCCTTTGCCCAAAATCTCACCAATCTGTCCGAAAAACCTATGTGACCTACTCTTTTTTATTCTGGAACTCTCGCCTTTTTACCCTATCACTTGAGCATTATTTGGGCTAAAAATAAAGCAAGAGTTTTAGATCAATGAGTGATCTGAAACATTGAGCTAAAAATATACACAGTTTTAACCAAAAGCTTACTTAACTAATCAATGGACTATGGAAAACTTATACCAACTATTTTTATGTTTTATTTAGCTCTTGGTGCAGAAATGTCTAAACTTCCCTAGCAGGTTTAAACAAAGACATGAGAAAAAAGTTTTAAAATATCCAAGAAACATGGGAAAAATGCAAAAAAAGGGGGGCATAGAGAGATAACCCTGAAATGTCCCCACATCCCAAAAATATCCAGAACAACACAGAGGACAAGAGATAGTTCTGGTTTGTGCACAATGGAAAGTGACCATAGGCCGGACTCACATCCAAGAAACAGAGATTGATGGTTTCCCTGTACAATTGAGACAGTTGGTACTCTTTTAAGTTTTATCATAACAATCCTTTGAAATTTTTGTTCACTTTTTCCAAAACATGAGAAAAGCAGTTTTGGAAAAAATGAATAAGGCTAAAAATGAAAAATGGATAACCCAAAAGAACAACAAAATGACTAAGCATTTCTCCAAGCAATTAAATAAATTATAAAAAGGAGTGGTTCTTCATAGAAATCAAAAGGATGTTTTCTTTTGTAAATTGACATAGTAGAACATGCATGAAGAATATATATAAGCATGCCCATAGTGAATACGTATCAGTAAACCAAGAAGTAGCAAAGCTCACATATAACTTATAAGGATGCATAGTGAAGATATATATACGAAGAATTTGGTGACACTGAAGATTCTTTCTGAGCTTAAACCTACGGAACTATGTTGTCATCATGAGAACTGACTAGATCAAATTGTACTGAACCATGCTAGGAGTCCAATCTGTCAACTACAACTGAAAACACTTCTAAAATATGCTCAATGGGTTCATTTGTAGCTGAACTTGCCTCTGTAATGCAATATGCTAGCCTACACTCTGAGTTGGCCTCTTGTATGAAATGCCAGTTGATTCCAAATGTGTATCTCTATAACTTGTTAATTTTAGATCAGATATGAATAGAAGCAAATATAAACACAGAACAGTGGACACAATATTTTTATCCTAGGAAAACCCTTCTACTCAAGGGAGAAAAACCCAGCAAAACTTTACTAATGATAGACCAAGTACAACAATGCAAAATAGCACTTGAGAATCAAGCCAGGATAGGTAGAGTACAATAATACAATCCAGCACTGTCACAAGATAATTATTTCTCTTCCTTAAGTCTTCTATAATAGAGAACTTCCTTCTTGATCACAAAAGAGCGAAATGAATGTGTATGTATAAATGAGGAGAGTCTCTCTCCTACTTATACAAATCTAGGAGTAAGTTGGGCGTCATTCTTCACTTGAGCCAACCCTGCAATATTAGTAACTATTTATTATTAGGCCGACTTGTCTTCTGGCTTCTATGTGAATTCTTTCGGGGTAATACCTCCCGAAACTACCCAAAACATCAACACTCCCTCTTAGCTAGGGACGTATTCAACAAGGACTTCTTCATATCATAGGAAAGTCTTCCTTGAGTCCCACTCAAGGGTATCATGTCTTGTCATGGACTCTCTCAACATGATGTCCACAATGGCTACACCCAATTGTGGGAAACACAACTCAGTCTTAGAGATGTGTTCTGTACAAGGGCTTTCACCTCATATTTCTTCATCTCAGAGAAATATACACTACAAGGGCTTTCACCTCATATTTCTCCATCTCAAAGAAATATACGCTACAAGGGCTTTCACCTCATATTTTTCCATCTCAGAGAAATATACGCTACAAGGGCTTTCACCTCATATTTCTCCGTCTCAAAAAAATATACGCAATGATAGATCAGTCCATCGTTCTATCCATTCCCCTGACATAGGGAGAATATCTTAATGAAGTTGTGACTCTCTCTCAATGAGGGAGACATTCTCCACCAGCTTGTCACAGAAGTACACAAACTTCACTTTGGGAAGAGGCTTGGTGAGGATATCAGTCGTCTGATCATCAGTACAAATATACTGAAGTTGGATTGCTTTCCTCGGCACCATGTGTCTGATGTAATGGTACTTGATCTCCACATGCTTCGACCTATCATGAAATACAAGATTCACTGAGTGCTTTACACAACTCTAGTTATCACAGTGAATCAATGTCAACTCTAACATCTAACTAAACAATCCTACAAGGAGCTTCCAAAGCCATTATGCTTTACGGGCTGCTACACATGCTGCAATATACTCAGCCTCTGTTGTGCTCAGTGCCACAGAGGTCTACTTCCTGCTACACCAAGAAATCACCACAGACCCCAAACTAAAGCAACACCCAAAGTTGCTCTTCCTATCAACCACACTCCCAGCCTAGTCAAAATCAAAATAGCCCTGTAATCTCAGATCCCCACTAGAAGCATACCTCAAGCCATATCCCATAGTACCACACAAGTATCTCAGTACATGCTTTGCTACAACCAGATGTATCTATCTTGGCTCACACATGAACTGGTTGAGAGCACTCACTGCAAAACAGATGTCTGCTCTAGTGTTGACTAGGTACATGATACATCAATGACCCGATCAATTGTCTATACATGGTGGGATCTACCAAATCTAAATCGGAAGCTGAGTCACTCAACTTCTTCAACTTTGTCTCCATCAGTGTAGCCATGGACTTACAATCCATCATCCCAAATCTTCTTAGTATATCTACAGTGTATTTCCCTTGACTTACGAAGATCTCATCAAGCCTTTGCCATACTTCTAGTCCCAGGAAGTAATGCATAAGGCCAAGGTCCTTCATCTCAAACTCAGAGGCTAACTCCTTACATTGGACAATGAGCTTCTTTGCTCCAGTGAGGAATAGATCAACATAAAGGACCAAGATCAAGGCCTCACCATCAACAATCTTGAAATAAAGGTTGGAATCTACATCATTGTTGGTGAAACCCAAACTCACCAAGTATCTATCAATTCTTTCATACCATGCACGAGGTGCTTGTTTAAGACCGTACAAAGCCTTCTTCAATCTGCAAACATGAGACTCCTTCCTATGAATCACAAAGCCGCCTGGCTATTCGATATACACTTCTTCCTCAATCACACCATTTAAAAATGCAGTCTTTACATCCATTTGATGTAACTTCCAACCCTTGGTGGAGGCAATAGCAATAATCGTCCTAATGGAAGTGTATCGAGCAATAGGAGCAAATGTCTCCTCATAATCTATTCCATCCTTCTGAGAGAATCCTCTTGCCACAAATCTCACCTTGTGTTTCTCAATGCTACCATCAACTGCATGCTTGATTTTGTAGATCCATTTGGAAGTCACTACTGACTTCCCTTCAGGTCTCGGAACAACATCTCATACATTATTTTTAATGATGTACTGATAGTCTTCATCATCGCATCTCTCCATACCTACTGGATCTCTCCTCATGACTAGAAGGCTCGGAATCAATGATGTGGCTCATCAACACCACATAACCTAGGAACTTCTGAGGTCTCTTGCTCTCCCTGAAAGTGCCTCGGGGAGTTGCATATCTTTCTGCCTCCTGCATGGTTTGTCGAGCCCACAGGTGCCTCTTCTGACCTACCGCAATATCTATAGGCCCATCATTTAGCTCTATAGGATCAACTGGATCAACAGTCTCAGCTGGTTCGTCAAACTCCCTCTAAATGGCAAGAGTATAATCGAGGGATGAATCCATATCCTTTGGAGGCTCCTACTCCTCACTATCCATCTCCATGTAATATCCTTTAGATCTCCTAAAGGCTACTTCCTCTTCACAGGAGACATCTCGGCTGATCTCACTCTGTTTCTGCCCTGGTATGTATATTCTACAAGCCTTTGAAGACTCACTGTAGCTCACAAATGTACCCTTCCTACCTAAAGGTTCCAATTTTGTTCTTTTGTCCTTGGGCACATGAATGTACACAGGACAGCCAAATATCCTCAAGTGACTAACCTCAGGCTTCACACCTGTGAAGGCCTCCTCTGGAGCCATGTTCCCCAATATCCGATGAGGACTTCTATTTTGAAGATATACTACGGTTTTGGAAGCCTCTGCCCATAGGAAACTCCACAAACTCTGATCATGGATCATAGCCTTCGCTGCCTCTACTATAGATTTGTTCTTTCCTTCGGCAACTCCATTTTGTTGAGGATTGTATGAAACACAGAACTCCCTCTTGAAGTTACGAAATCCTCCGAAAGTGTACTCCCCTCCATTATCTGATCTCAGAACCTTAATCCTCTTCCCGGACATGTTCTCAACTTGTGCCTTGAATTCTCAGAATCTATCAAGGACTTCCTCAGACTCCTTCGATTTCAAGAAGTAAATCCAAGTCTTTCGGGAATAATCATCGATGAAGGTCACATAGTACCAGAATCCACTTAGTGACGCCACAGACATCGGTCCACACAAATCTAAATGGATAAGATCTAAGATTCCCTTTGATCTACTATCACTAATCTACTATCACTGCTCTGGAAGGAACTCTTAGTATTCTTACCAAGTGTGCATCCTCTGCAGATGTCATCATGCTCTATACTGAACTTCGGAAGACAAATAACTATCATCCCCATAGTGGGAAGGGCTTTGTAATGTAAGTGAGCAAGTCTCCTATGCAATAGCTCACTCAGACTGATAGAGCTGTGTAGTAATGCCTGAACTGATCGTATTGACAATCTGTATAGGCTCTCCCGACGAATACCAATCACACAAGCTAAATTTATACTAGAGTTCATCGGCCATTCAAGAACCTTTCCTTCAGAGAAGACAACCTTGTAGCCTTTGTCCTCCAAGGCTGAAATAGAGACAAGGTACCTTTTGATCCCTGGTACGAACAATATATCACTCAATTGAAGAGGGATACCAGAATCTAGCTGGAAGGAAGTGGCCCCAGCTCCCTTCACAGCATAACTAGCATCATCTCCAATTATAACCTGTAAATTGGTCTCTTTCTCTACTAAGTCTATAAGATGCTCTCTATAGCCTGTAATGTGACATGAAGCACCACTACCTATCAACCAAGTATCACTGTCGATTGGTACATTACTTGAAAGAGAGGAGATGAATAGGAATCCTTTTGAATCCTCTTTTGAGTGTCTTGACTCCTTCTAAGATGTCTCTTCATCAATGTCGACAATAGAAACATGCTACTTTAACTTCAATTTACAATCTCAAGCATAGTGGCCATACTTGTCACACCTGTAGCACTGAATATGAGAAAGATCCTTCTTTTTCAATTCTGGAACAGAATCTGCTTTTTTGTCTCTATTTCTCTTGAAGGTGCCTCTTTTTCCTTCTCTTCCTTTGCCTCTTTCTATAGTAGCATGTGCAACAAGAACTTGACTTTCTTCATTATGGGAGTCTTGCCCATTTCCTCTTGTTGCCAGTCTAGTTTCTTCCTAAATACAATCAGCCCGTAGGTGATCAAACTTGGGCAACTTGGATCTCCCATTGATGCTCTGAATGAAAGGTTCCCAAGACTAGGGAAGACCATTGAAAGCCAATATAGCAAGATCTCTATCTGCAACTATATCCCCAATAGTGCTCAACTGATATCTCAAATCAGAGATCTTCATAAAGAATGAAATAACCAACTCCCCTCTAGCCATTTTTACATGATGGAGTTGTTGTCTCAGAGGGAAGGCTCTCTTGGTATTGTTGATCTCATATAATCCTTTTAGTGCATCAAACATTTCTTTAGCTGTCTTCATCTTGGAGATGATCCGTACTAGGTGATCCTTCACGGAGTCTATCATGATCTTTCTAGCCTTCGTACCATTTTTCTTCCACTGGATTTTCTCTAAGTCTTCTGACGTCTCAAGCATATCAACTTCTACGAATTCTAGAAGATCATTCTCTTCTAGGGTAATGAGTATCCTAAACTTCCAAGAGTTGAAGTTTGAAGCCCCATCTGACCTATCTTCTACCTTGACAGAGGTCACCATCTTCTTTTCCGAGTAACTACCCTAAACAAAGAATTGTCTTCCACACAACCCAAAATTATGCTTAGTCAAATCTAATCAGTTTTTATTGAACCTTGCTCTAATACCATGTTAATTTTAGATCAGATATGAATAGAAGCAAATATAAACACAGAACAATGGACACAATATTTTTATCCTAGGAAAACCCTTCTACTCAAGGGAGAAGAAAAGAACCCAACAAAAACTTTACTAATGATAGACCAAGTACAACAGTGCAAAATAGCACTTGAGAATCAAGCTGAGATAGGCAGAGTACAATAATACAATCCAACACTTTCACAAGATAATTATTTCTATTCCTTAAGTCTTCTATGATAGCGAACTTCCTTCTTGATCACAAAAGAGCAAAATGAATGTGTATGTATAAATGAGGAGAGTTTCTCTCCTACTTATACAAATCCAGGAGTAAGTTGGGCGTCATTCTTCACTTGAGCCGACCCAGCAATACTAATAACTGTTTATTATTAGGCTGACTTGTCTTCTGGCTTATATGTGAATTCTTTCGGGGAAATACCTCTCGAAGCTACCCAAAACATCAACACTTGCTACTGTACAAAAATATAATCATATGATTATAGTGAGTTTGACCGCAAGTAGATTCCACCATGGTGTTGCTGAGTAAAATATCTGCAAGAAGTTATAATGCCCTGGATTTAGCTTGTTAGCTCGTGAAACCTTGTTAGGTGGGGTGTCAATGTTTGTGAGGTTTTTTTCATCATTGTGGTCTATTATGTGCCATGAGCCTGGTTGAGGAAGACTTGTTTCTGGATATGTTGAGTCTTTGGAAAGGGTGCATAGTTTGTTGATGAAGACAAACTCTTGGTGCTCTAACTTGAACAATATGTCATCTCTAAAAATCCAATATCAATATGGGTGGCATCATAAGTAGTGCTTCCAGATTGTCAGTAGAAAAGGTTACATATAATTCTTAACACTGTTGGGTAATCAAAAGTCAAAATTATGCCCAAATATAAATATACTTATTTCCATACAAATTGTTTGAGGCTTCCACATGAATCACTTGAGTTGCCATTGCTGCCATGCTATCAGCTGAATTTCTGTTCATTATATCCTAAATAGAATTCTTTTAAGTATTACCATAGTTGGCGACAAAATAGTTTTGGTGTCATCAAGAAACCTAGAATGGACAGGTGTGGCTATGGCAAGGTGCTTTGTCAAAAGTTGTTTGTTTGTCAAGACCTTGGGATCAATGTTGTTCCATTTTGTCCATAAACTGCTTCAGTTCGTCCATAGTGAATATAGGATTCTGAAGATTCTAATTTACCATATTATTCTGATCATTTCAAACCTAAGAGATGCTATATTTCAATTTTTGTTAGCTGATGCACTGGGTGAAGGCTTACCCTAATGTTGTGACCAATTTGGGTAGACTAATTGCAATCAGAAAGCATTGATTTTGAGCTTGTATTTATAGGGCTTATTTTTGTTGCAGGAATGTGGGTTGGTTTCCTTGTAGCCAAATGCACCAGTTTGGCTTTTGAATAAATCAAGGGGATTCAGCTATAAGTAAACTTGCCAGTCTAATATTTGAAGGAATGTAGGGGAGTTTGGCTATAGTCAAACTCACCTAGATGAGAGGTTTCTTGATACTATGAGATACTTTGTAATCAATTGGAGAGATTGATGCAATTGTGTTTGTAATGTCCCGTTTCAAAATAAGCCAATTTACATTTTGAGAAATTTGCTCAACAACCTCAAACACGGCATGTTCAAATTTATAAGACATTCTCGCCCAAGAAAGGTAATTTGCTAATACATAAACTAGTCACAAGGAAGGTAATTAAAAGAGATTAAAAATGGCGCCTAAACTCAGATATCTATGATTGGGTTTAAAGAATGATTAAATTAAAATTAAAATTATAGTTTATCAAAAGTCAAAGGGTGTATGAAGGGTTGTGTCTCAAAAGCAATAAGACATATAAGGGAGATCATTTAATGAGAAGAGGACATTAATCAATTGGCAATAAATATTATGTGACTTTGCAAGTAAGTATTACAGCCAAAGAGGACAAAAACCCTTAATTTCTCCTATCAACTTATTCGACGAAAGCCCATAACTTGTCTAGATATCAAGGAAAAATATTTAAGGAAGAATAGCTGCAAATTGGAAGAAGAAACATAGCAGAAAATCAAGATAAAACCTATGTTCCACCAAGTTTCCGGTACGGGGGGACGGCAGAACGTGTTTCGGGGACGACATTTTTTTGGGGAATTTTTGGGGACAAGGGGATGGCTATATATATAAAAAAAATATAGGGAAATTTCGGACATTCATATGAGTAATGATAATCATAACAATGAACATTGATAAAGTTGCAAATGTAATCACCAATCATATTGACATATACATTATAGAGTTGAACAAATTAATACTACAACTACTTAACTGCTTCCATAAGTCATGTCAAACAATCAATGTGCATATGATATAAAATTTTAAAAATAAAATGCCCAAAGGCTACAAGTTTGCACTACAAATGTCAAAAAGACAAAGTAACAAATGTCCGAACCATAGCAATAGAAAGTATGATGACTGCCTCGACTCGACATCTGCCAACATTGCATCAAAATCAAACTCAGAGTCTGAGTCACTGCTAATTTTTCTCTTGCTCACTTTCCTCTTAGCTGCAATTTTTTTTTTGGAATGTAGAAATTAACTCAAATGGCTTTGAAAGCAAGTATTATGTTTCATTTTAGGCTTGGGAGGGTGTGGGGTCCACTTAGAAACAATAAAAAAGTAAGCATTTTTAATTTTAGAGTTATTTCTTTTTGTAAAAACTTGCTGGAAAAAAGGGGACAGTTGGCTGTCCCTGGGACGATTAGGGGATGCCCAGGCGTCCCCTAACTGTCCCGAGGACGGCCAGTCGTCCCCTTGCCATCCCTAGGACGTCCCCGCCGATTGGGGACATTCCAAAAAAAAGGAAACTTTTTGGGGATGCCTAAAAAACGTCCCCAAGGCATCCCCCATCCCCGAAATGTCCTGGGTACGGGTATAGAGGGCAAAATGGTAGGGGACTCGTCCCCGTGTACCACTAGATAAAACTATTTTCAGAGTTATGTCAAAGTGAAAAAATCTGAAAATTATAATAAAATTCATGATTTTGATTAAGTTATATTTTTAAATATAAATGCAATTATCATTTTAAAATTAGAAATATTGTTTTAAGGAAAAAATAAGAAATGTTCTAGAAAGGGACATTACAAATGCTATTAAAGTGCATCAATCTTGCTAGCCTACGAGGTAAAGCTAAAATGTTGTGTGCATTCTAGTCAAAAAGACGTTAAGGTCTACAAAAGGAAGAAAACATGGATCTTATGCAAGAATTATTGAACAAACTTGAGGCCTCTAAAATTACTAAACAATATCAAAGTTTGTCAAATCATGCAAAAGCTTGTGTTCCCTTTGATGAGTACTTGGAGGCACTCGGGTACCAGTTTCCCAACAAAAGAGGTCTATATGAATACATAAGAAAAATGGATAAGGAGGAGATCAAGGAGCAAGATCCAAGAGATCATTAGAGATAGCAGAAGAAGGGTTAGAATCATAATCACAAGAAATTGCTAAACCCATAGAAGAGCCAATATTGTGTGTTGAAGATGTGTCAGTAATGGCAAATGATGCCCAAGAAACATCCACCAAATTTTATAGTAGGGAAATAATTGAACCATGTAATAATGAATTGCAATGCATGGAAATGATTGGACCATGTGATGTTGTGAAGAATGAATTTTCTAAGATTGAACCCCATGAGGAGGCATTGCAAGTTTATCAAGAAAATTGCATGATGATACACACCGACTACATGGAGGTTGACCAAGAAACATTTGAATGCCCTTGTTCCAAGATCGATGAGCTCATTGATGGGTTAGTTTGTAGTCATGAGAAGGAGACTTTTGGTTTGCACATGAGGGATCTAGGAGAGACCAACATGGACATTGGAAAACAATGGACACATTTACTATGTGTCATCCCACCCTACTTGAAGATAAAATGGATATATTCATTCTGAGGAGCTTGATGCTTAAAGAAGTGAGAGATATGACATACAATGAAGGACATCTAAATTTCTTTACTCGTATATAGAATTGGCTTTGCACAAAGGAGTGGGATAGTGGTATTCACAAAACTTCCACAATTCATCATAGAAAAGGACGCAACATTGTGTTGTCATTTTGGATGTTAGCAATGACAATCAAGAGTTTGTATTCATTACCTAGGATCTTTGGCCGAAATGAAATAAGAGAAGAATTTTGTGATATATCTAGAAACATTTTGATTGGATTAGTTGCAAAATGTGAAAATCTCGAAGGTAATTCATTTTAGAAAAGAACATTGCATTTAAGGTCATAGATGTGTGTCATGTCTCTAATCCTATCTTAATATATGGAAAGCTCACTTTCCTGCTTTGACTCAAAGAGATATTCATGAAACTGTGCAAAGGTTGAAACTGTGCAAAGGTTGGGCCAACCAAAGCAGTTCTTTGCAAATACAATTGATGCCACAAAGGAAATTGATCCTCGGATTGATACTTCCTTTACCTGGTTCCAAACTATGCTATTGCAAAATGTCTTTTTGTTTCTTCTCTTTGAGGATGAGAGGATACTTATCTTAAATTACAAACCGTGTCAATTTCCAACTCTTGGTTTGATTATTGAGAGTTATTTGGAAATACAAGTACACAAGCCAAAAGAATGTTGGACAATAAATTGTCCTCATACTTTAGAGGATGGTATTAACCTTATGACATTAAAGGACTAGATTGGCAATCAGGTTAAGAAACTATTTTCATCACAAGGAGGATCAATGTCTAGGAATTACAAATCTCCAAGGTTGATTTGGGATCTGGGTCTTGGAAAATTGATTTAGTTTGGAAAAACTAAGAGTTGAACCCACATTGGTTGAGGACAATCAATCTTTGGGAAGGGCGGACTGTAATGTCTCGTTTCCAAATAAGCCAATTTACATTTTGAGAAATTTGCTCAACAACCAGAAACATGCATGGTTAGATTTATAAAACATTCGCCTAGGACAAGAAGGTAATTCACTAATACATAAACTGGTCGCAAGGAAGGCCATTAAAGGAGATTAAAAAATGGCACCTAAACTAAGATATCTATGATTGGCTTTAAAGAATGATTCAACTAAATTAAAATTATAGTTGTCAAAGGGTATATGAAGGGTTGTGTCTCATGAAGCAATAAGATATATAAGGGAGATTATTTAATGAGAAGAGGACATCAATCAATTGGTAATAAATATTATGTGACTTTGCAAGTAAATATTACAGCCAAAGAGAGCAAAAACCCTCCAAGGAAAATTTAGAGATTTAAGGACAAAAACCCTTAATTTCTCCTATCAAGTTATTGGACGAAAATCCATAACTTAACTAGATATCAAGGACAAATATTGAAGGAAAAATAGCTGCAAATTGGAAGAAGAAACATAGCAGAAAATCAAGATAAGATTACTTTATATTATGTCAAAATGAAAAAATCTGAAAATTATAATAAAATTCATGATTTTGAATATGTTATATTTAAATATAAATGCAATTGTCATTTTAGAGTTAGAAAAATATTATTTTAAGGAAAAATTAAGAAATGCTTTGGAAAGGAACATTACAGTGCTATTCACTGAAATGGCCAGATCTATCCCGATTTGCTTGGTTTGGGTTGATCCTCCAATTGTCCTACAACATGGTCTAACACATCACTCATGTGTGGACCAGTCAACTTACCTTCACAAATGCCTTCCTCTCTACTCAAGTTTCCATGTCTCTTTTCAAGTAAACACTTCAAGAAGTGTTAAAGTGTTATGCTGAATGCAATGCTCCATAAAGATTTTTGTGATGCCTCTAATAAGGCTGCCTACTCTACAAGAACACTTTCCCACTACTGATATCTCAGGTCAACATCACTCTAGATTAACTTGCTTGTCCTCAAACAAGCTAACATTATAGTGGATTTCAACAAGGTAATTGAGCATTACCCACTATAGTTCCAATCTTATGGAACCTTAAAACATTGTATGCAGCATCACATTAATCGATTACACACATGAGGAAGTTCTTCCACTTTTTGGATTCCTCATAGCCCTTTGCATGCAATTGTCCAACTTCTACCAAAATTATTCTTTGAGAAGCCTTCTATTACTAGATTACTCTCAAAAATACCTGTGTTGAAGTTGAAGACTCAATATCATCTTGTTGCTAGCAACGCAAGTAAATCACCTCAAACCTTCTAGATTACTCATTTTGCCACCCAAGGCTCCACTAGCCTTTGGGAGACACCAATACAACCAAGTGTGCCTAATTTTTGTCTCCCATTTGATTTATATCTACACAAAGCTTCACCCATTTGAACCTCATGACCAACCATTTTCTTTCTTTCCCTAGGTCCTTAAATCTTCCACAAACCCTTTTACTTAAATCTCAATTATATTCTTCCCCTTAATAATTGTTTTTTCTTACTCTCATTAATTATGTTCTCAACCGGTCCATCTCCATTTATAGTCATTACTCCTTCCTTAGGACTGCAACCTTTGTCTAATCTTCTAAACAAAATCATCCCAAAATCCACAAATCGATATCCTATTATAAAGTGAAACTTCATTCCATATTCTCCTGCTATCACACATGTAAACTTTCCCAATCTATCACTTATTTCATATCACTTCAACCATTATTTCATTCTCTTTATCTTGTGTTCCTAGGTTTTTTGTGCTTTTTCCTAGCTTCCATTTCTCCTTTTCTTGCATCCCTTCTAACATGCAATCCTTAACTACATCTTTGGTTCTCATGTACATCCTACAATACTCCACTACATTTACCTTTACCTCTTTCCTCTAGATTATCATTCCATCTCCAAGGGATTCTTCCTAATCTCACACCTTTCCTTTTATGCCCTACTATACACATCATAGTTCAAAACCTCCCACTTTCTCTTGTTGTAATTTATTCCTTTTCTCAATTTCTATTTTGTCTTGATCCTTATAATTTCACATTTTTCTGCCTTAGCCTTTTACTCCCACTTTTTCTACTATTATAGCTACTTTATTTACACCCTATGTCCTTACAACTTTATATCTCAATCCTCTTCCAATTTTGCTATTAGTCTTCTCCCTCTAAAAATTTCCACAAACTCCCTTTTGTGCATACCCTATAGTACATTTTATTTTGGTTCTCCAACCTTATTATAGTATTGATTTTAGATTTAACACTTAAACAATGAATTGATTCTAATCTTCCACCAACTTGCACAAGATTGATATTTCAATTTCTCCTCCTTGCTTATTAACTTCTTAATCAGTACCAATTTTGGATTTCTATGCATGGCTCCCTTTCCATTCAACCATCTATTATATCGACCCCTTCTATTTTGGATTCTTTACAATCATCACCAATGGTTGACCTAGCTTTGGTGTGTTCTTAGTGGTTTGCACTCCTTGCATATTTCCTTGTTGCACTACTTAACACTTTTTGTGTACAATGATAATGTGTATGATCAAGGTCTTTAACCCTACTATTTACTTTTTGATGAACTTCGTTGCATATGACTACATACTTTTTGTTATTTCCAACTTGGCACACTATTGCAGAACTTTGTGATTTTCTTGATGCATGTTTTTCCTAGGTCAAATCTAAACTCTTAGTCTATTTGTCGTCAAATGTCTACTCTAAATAGTCTATTGTTAAGCTTTGGCACATTCAACTACCATTGCTGTCCTGAAATCGTTGTTATTGTTTTCAATTGTAGCACACTTGATGTGTATTCCATTCAAACCCTTTTTGTGCCCATCTATCATCAGCAATACTTGTATCCAACTCTAATTGTGTGCTTCTCTAGAAAATAATTCCATCATCCAATGGGCATAAATTCTCCTTGTGTTGTGCAATAGCATAGATATCATTGATATCATTTTCTACCTCAATAATTTCAACATATATTGAACCCTAACTAGCATCTACAGGGATTACTACAGTTTACTCACCATTTTCAAAGCTCGTGAATCTTTTATTAGATCATATTCTTGTATTGTTAAGGTAAGACCACAAACTATCCAACAAAGAAAAATAATTATCTTCCTCCATCTACTCAATGATCTTGAAGTCTCCCTTAAACTTCACATCCATGATATTAACTATAGTGTCACGCAAGATCCCAATGGTTGTGCACAAATCTTGTTGCCCATAAACAATATATATTTTGTGATGACTATAATGGCAAGCATTGTTGAAAATTGTTGTCATTGATGTCAAAGGTATTCAAAGAGTTGAGAGATTTGTTGATGGTAGATTGTTAAGGTGCAAGAAAATAAAATAAAATTATATTAATGCTAAATTCCAACCCTTAGACTTTTGGCGCCCTCATTAAATAAATAAAAATTGCAAATTATCTTTTATGAAGAGGACCAACCCTCTTAAGTGGTGCGTACCATTTTTGGGGATTTATTTTTGAAAATTAAAAAATATGTATTTAAATTAAATATAGGAGCCAACCCCCATTGGAGCACATATAAAAGAGAAGGTCGCATCTTAAGGAGATATGTTGTTTGATCATGCATATCTCCATTTTCAAGGTGATATTATCCTGGATATTTATGTGCAACCATCATATTGCTGCAAGTGTAAAAGAAATATAAATATATATTTTTTCTATCTTACTTTTATTTGGCTATACAACATCCGTTGGAATGCTTAAAAAAACATTCCAATTCCCTTATAACTTAACATGATAATATTACAGCCAACATAGCCAATGCTCCCAAGTTCATGATGGTTATAGTTCAAGTTGCAACATTAGGTGTCTATTATCAATCCTGTCACTACTAACATGTCACAATCTACCAAATATATATAGGGGGACTACTAACTGTTAATTTTCAGATCAGAAATGCAAATAAGCAAAAATTCAACACATAGAACAATGAACATAGTATTTTACCCTGGGAAAACCCTCCTACTCGAGGGAGAAAAAACCCAACAAAATATTCTCTTATAAATCAAAAGAATAAGTGCAGAAATTGCATACAAAATCAGGCCCTAGAAAAGGCCGAGTCGAATACAATGAATAATGACACTTCTTCTTGAAGCGAATCTTGAAGACACAAATAATGTCACTTCTTGAAACGGATCTGCTGCTGAAGAATGCAAACCTGCTGCTGAATTGGAATGGAATTGATTTGATGATCAAATGAGGAGACACCTTCTCCTTTATATACCAAACTAGGTGATCTTCTCTATATTTTATTTAACAAGTGATAGGCCGACCTGCCTATGATTAATTTAGCTTAAGGAAATACCTCCCGCAACAATAAAACCCTAACACTCCCTCTTAGCTAGGGAGGTATTCTCAAATATCCTCGTCATGGAGTCTCTCAACATGACGTCCACAATGGCTACACCCATTTGTGGAAAAACACATCTCAGTCTCAGAGATGTACAAAGGCTCGTCATGGAGTCTCTCAACATGACGTCCACAATGGCTACACCCATTTGTGGAAAAACACATCTCAGTCTCAGAGGTGTACAAAGGCTCGCACCTCATATTTCTCACTCTCAGAGAAATATACACTACAAGGGCTTTCACCTCATATTTCTCCGTCTCAAAGAAATATACACTACAAGGGCTTTCACCTCATATTTCTCTGTCTCAGAGAAATATACACTACAAGGACTTTCACCTCATATTTCTCCGCCTCAGAGAAATATACATTACAAGGGCTTTCACCTCATATATCTTTGTCTCAGAGAAATATACATTACAACAAATCTTCATGATGATGTGACTCCCTCTGGAGCTCCAAGTACCCGCATCAACCTCCTGACCTGCTTGTCCAAGATTGCCTACAATGCTTGCCTTAGAGGAACGGTGCACACCTCCGGCACTACTGGATTTCATCCCAAATCACCTATTCTAAATAGGTTTGCGATGCTACCAATGTCAAAACAAGGTTGACTACCTTGTGCAATTCCATTCTCGGCAGTTGAAGAGGCCTTCCAAAGACTTAGCACCTAGCCTTGCAACATTGCAACCCACTTAGCTGACACCTTCACTTCTTCTCAGTGAGTCACTCTAGTTCCTCGAGACATAGGACTCCATTTTGCTAAACACAGAACTCCCTCTTGATCCCTGCCTCAATACAAAGATTGCAAAGAAATCCTCTGGAAGTGAACTCCCCTCCATTGACTGATCTTTAGAACCTTAAATCCTCTTCCTGGACATGATCTCAACTCGTGCCTGGAATTTAACTCCCTCTAAATGGCAGGAGTGTAATCGAGGGATGAATCCATATCCATAGGAGCCTCCTGCTCCTCACTGACTAATCTCCAAGAATCGTCACCTCAAATAATGAGGTCTTCAATATATCTTCAAATAATCCAACATCCTTTTGCTCCTCGATCCATCCCAACAAATCTGGACTGAAGTATGACTTATTTGCTAGCTTCACAAATAGTTTGCTTCTTATTGAGCCCGTGGACCCCACACCAGCTCCACATCAAATGACCTGGCAACCATTCCTTGTTGAAGCGAGACCTTATCATCTACGTTCCCTTAATACAAAACTGGTCCTACAAAAAAAAACACTACTCTCCTCCTTTAACTGCCCACGTATCCAAGATTATTGATTGGCACCAAGAGAAAATGGAATTCCTCTATTTAATGAAATGACTTCACTTGAAAACTAGCCCCTCACCGATTCTTTCCAACTCTTATGAAGTTCTTTTGACAACTGCGAATTATGCATAGACAGCTCCAATTATTTGAGTCGCTTCCTATGGAGATAGTGATGGCTGTAGAGAATCCTTTATATGTTTCCAAAATTTTACGGCTTTCCCAAGTTTAACAACTACCTTCTTTCATGGAGCATGGCATCGAATAGCAAACAACCCAGAATTCTTCGACAAATGAAATATTGCCCGATGATTAATTAACTTAGAATGCTTATTTAACGTTTCCAACATTTTCCAGATTGTGCATAGACTCCTCCCTTTCTGATATTGACAACATTCTCCAATGCATTTGAAACTCCTCCAAATAAAGTGAAGGAAGAAGCTATTACTTTATTCCCTTCAAATTCTAATAAATTCCAATTAAGATGGCATTCAATTGAAGGTAACGGCAACACAAAGAATAGCCCGATTCTTTCTACAAGCTACTCCCAATCTTGGCTTTCCAACTCCCACAATTCTTCTTTCACTACGATACTAACTCCTTCACATTTACAACGCTACCGCATAATGGAGTTGCTTCCCTTGATTTGTAATAGCAAAATAAAGAGATATCAAACTCCAGTTTTGGTAAACTTCTAATGTAACAAGAAGTTGCGATGGACTTGGAGTCTCAGCTTGATGGAATATTAGGTAGAGGCTCACCTGTTCTTCATGGGTTCATGATAGTTTCCTTCCCGTGAACCAAACAAGCACCTCAATAAATAGAAACTCATCTATCTTTTCTCGATCCCATCACCTTTGGTAGAGTTGGAAATAAGAATGAAAGATTCAGATGGCGCCTATTAACTCACCTCTCAAACAAATATGTGACTCTAGCTATTGTTCTCGATTATCCAAATGGCCATGCCTATTGAACCACTGTTTGCATTAACTCCTTTGAATTAAATTCTATTGTTCACTCCTGATTACCACAATTTCCTGCATAAGTGGTTCTATCTTCTCATGACAGCGATCTGGCTTAAGCTCCTGAGTACCATGAATCTTAAATTTGCCTCTCATACAATTCTGACTTTTTGTGAAGTTCCCCTCAACCTACAATGTTTGCTTAGACAAATCTAATCGGATTTCCTGAACCCGCTTTGATACCATGTTAATTTTCAGATCAGAAATGCAAATAAGCAAAAATTCAACACATAGAACAATGAACACAGTATTTTACCTTGGGAAAACCCTCCTACTCAAGGGAGAAAAAACCCAGCAAAATATTCTCTTATAAATCAGAAGAATAAGTGCAGAAATTGCATAGAAAATCAGGCCCTAGAAAAGGCCAAGTCTAATACAACGAATAATGACACTTCTCCTTGAAGCGAATCTTGAAGACACAAATAATGTCACTTCTTCTTGAAACAGATCTGCTGCTGAAGAATGCAAACCTGCTGCTGAATTGGAATGGAATTGATTTGATGATCAAATGAGGAGACACCTTCTCCTTTATATACCAAACTAGGTGCTCTTCTCTAGAGCTAACCTTCTACTTGAATATAATATTTTATTTAACAAGTGATAGGCTGGCCTGCCTATGATTAATTTAGCTTAAGGAAATAACTCCCGCAGCTATAAAACACTAACACTAACCATTCCAAAGACCTCATCTTGCATTCATCTCAACTCCATAAAATGATAAAGGTATTTGTTGTAGGCGATGCCATCAGTGATTAAGGGAGAATTTAAAAACTTGTTACAAAACTATTTTGAATCATGGAATGGTGCACAGTCTCCCATTTTATGGGATGAGGGGACCCATCACATCTTCTGTCAAGTGTTTAGTCTTGTTAAGTTGTTTGCTGGTGGTGTTTCTTTTCCGTGTACAATGTGTTCGGTATTAAAATGATGTTAGCTTCCTCATAACCATCCCTCCGGCTTCGCCAGAAATGGAGAGAATTCATGTAGAGTATGTAAGCAGTGCGTTCCAGAGGGGAGCTTATTTTTGTTCGGTTGAATTGAGGGCTTTTTACTTTTCGTTGCCTTTGTTTCTGTGGAATTTTGGACCCATTCAATGTTGGTAGCGTCCTATCTCTTGCTGGTGTTTATGCACACTCTCAACAGGCCAAGTGAAGATTTGAGTGCAGTTTGTGAAATGAAGAGCAGCAAGAGTACGAGGAAAAATGGGCGCTTGCCTTTCAAGCAAAGGGATGTTTCATGATAGTAAACCATTGTTTGGGTTCAATTTATTGTTGTGTTCTAGAGAGGAGAAGATTTATTAATAGCTATAAGAAAAAAGTAAGAGAAAAATACTCTGAGTGCAGTTAAGTCTAGCCACAAAAGTCTCTTTTTCTTTTCACCTTGATTAATCATATCAACAAATAATTCTAGCGAGAAAGCCAGCTTTTGAAGCATGAAAAGTATTTGGCAGAAGATGCTAGAATTAGAGTTGGAGAAACCTTGATAGAGGGGTTTCCTTGTATCATTTAAATGTTAACTGTAAAACTAAATAGATCATGGCTCTAAAAGACACCTGCTGCTATCATTCCAAAAATTACAAGCAAGAATATAATGCAGTATCATTAAATGAAAGGCCTTTCTATTAGAGGATGAATTGTAACCAAGTTCCATTCTTATGAGATGTGCTCCATAAAATGTAAATTTTTATTTTGCATATATTCAAAATGCACCATCCAACGCTATATACATATAATTTAGCTCAGACAAAAAAAATGAACATGAGCCTACCTATCAGCTGCTTATTCAACATGCTCATACAGATCCATCCTTAACAAGGCCTGACAGAGAACGATTCACAGAGCCATCGAGAGTTGCTGCCTCCACGTCAACCAGCATATATCTTGTGGCCAAAAGAAAAATCCCTTAATCTTTTGAGGCTACCTTTTTACGATCAGTTCAGTGTAAATGTTAGCAATGCCATCACAATCCCCCTGCTCCAGCCCTGAGCCGAAGTCTAATCATGGCTATGAATACAATGCCATCTTCCCAAGCGAGTGAGAGCTCCAGCTCATCAACAGCTAAAATAATGATGGCATTGATACTTTCCTCCATTCATTAATACCGAAAAATAATAATGATTCAGCTTTCTCCCAAATTTCCACAACTAACCTCCTTTAATGCATCCATGTGAATAGTTACCTATGTGGCTGGGCGGTAAGGAATTAAAGTGTTGCATCGAATCTTGGCTGTAGGTTCTACCAAGGGCCAAGTGCAGCTTCCCATGCATTGCATCCACCCAACCCTCATCAAGGCCTAGCCCATGCCTACATATTAAAGGAACCAACCAACCCAGATTTCCAATCTAACTTGAAATTCGATTAAATATGATCATTATCCTCACATCATTGATTATTATTAATGTTGTTATTATTAAGGTTTATGTGGTATTTAAGAAAGTTGTCGATGTTTAAGTGTAGGTAACTGATTATTAGGTGTTATGTTGAGTACTACAACTCAATTATTTCAATTGATTTATATTTTGATATTATGTTAGAACATAAATTTGATATCTTAATAACTGTTAAAGATAATTTTATACTTCCCAAACTATTGGGTAAATTAGACTGTGTTTTGTAATGAATGTTCCTCTATTGATCAATTAAACATTATACTAATGATAAATGATTTCTATCCTTTTTTAAAATATCAACTAGTGGTAACAATGTAAGCAATAATCTGTACTAATCAAATTGATACTATTCTAATTAATAGTGACAATGTTTGATACTAATAAAACTTACACACCTCAAGCATGTTTTTGCATGCACCACTGGATCTATCCTAACTCTCTCTTGAATATTTGAATGCATAAACCTTTGCCACTTAGCTTTAACCATTTGAAGTTATATCTCCTAGATTTCACAACCATGATTATTTAAATCCAACACATATTTGTATAACCTAGCAATTAGAGTCAAAACAAATATTCAAGTTAATTCTTTCTCTCAACAATTGTACTTTTATTTTGTGGAGTGCAACCACATGGTATCATTCCAAAATGAAACCAAAATTGTTTAAATCACATAATAATGACAATTCCTATCATACTTCCTATTAAATAAAATATTAAAACTACATACATCAATCCAAGATGCATCTTCCTTTCTACACGGATAAATAGTGACAAATAGTCACTCAATTTACACATGAAATTCTAATTCTATAGGAATCAACACAAGTGCATAGAGAGTTATTTTCAACGAAACAATTTAATGAGTTCAAGGAATATTTACTATGATAACATACTAAATGTTTAAATAGGGTTAAATATTTCATTCAAGCAGTAACAGTAACTGCATAATACCAACTAGAACTAATAAATGACAACACATTGTCACTTTATCTATCAATTTTAATTTATCTAACCATTGGTTAATGGGATGTACATAAGAAAGTAGAGTAAAATGAATCACACACAGGGTGGGGCCTTACATATAGATAGAACAAATAATAGATCTCAAATAAAACAACACCTCACCTTCACCAGAATTTACAGCAGATCGAAGAAGCTTCTCCTGCTCATCAATCTTTGTGGCCTGAAGTTTGTCTAATTGAGGAATAATACCAGGATTGTGACGTGCTCCCAGCCCATAGACTTTGCGAGCTTCAGATATACATTTTTCAGCATTATTACAAGCTGTTGCAATTGCATCTATTCTGCTCTGAACCATTTAAAATAGAAACAAGTCAGGTTTAAGTTCATCACTTATGTGTAAACAATCTGACAAAGTTTGTCCTTTTTTATCAACCCGCTCCTATATTATATTTAATATGAATTACATGTTCAGTTGATGTTAAATTCAGCACCTTTAATTTCTCAACTTGTGTTTGAACAGGAAGGCTTGATATGCCTTGTAGAATTTGTTGCCTCCTAGATGTTTCTTCCAATTCCATCTCAGGTAATAGCTTAGATGACAACATTACCGGCAACTCTAGAACAAAGCATCAACATATTAGAGATCTGTTACTCTTCTAGTTTCAAGAAAGACAAAAACACAATTTTCCAAATGACATGCTTTAACCAAATTTAAATAATAAAAGACTTTCCATACAAGAATATTTATTATGTAGCTAAAACAGTAGGCAAAGTTAATGCAGGGCATGTATCAACTCCATCTCCAGTTCCATTACATTCAAGAAAAAGCTTCAATAATAACATTTATCTCAATCTCTAAGGAATATGAAACACAAAATCAAACATCTGATGGTTCAAAAACCCATAATCAAAGAACCAGAAGTGTTTAATCTTAACAACAGATTGATTTTAAATTACCTTTAAGAGGAGGCCTGTGTAATGTCAAATTTTAGTTATTTTTTAATTTTTGAGGTTCCTAGCTAGGCTAGGGTCGGGAACTTGCCACTCTCTGATCACTAAGATCCTGTGAGGGGAAGGTGAGAGCATACAGTGAACACGCCAATGGATTACACACTATGAATTTTCTGAATATAATGAGAACACTGTATTTTCCAATATAAACAGCAATGATGATCAACAACCAAATTGCCACTTAATGAATGAAAACTGCTTTTGTCAATGCCTTAGAAGATCAAACATATATACAAGAATATTTACTCATGAAATCTCGATGCCAAAACTTAACTCACCACAACTGTTACAATAATATAAATGCTCCACACATAGGAATGCAAAGTATTGATTGAAACGCAACACATAATGCTAAATACATTGATTGCTGTTATAATGTTATGACTACACCTCATATGAAAGTATTTTATTTAACACCAATAACAACTACCGAACAGCAGCAGTAAATACCAGAAATAAATATGAAAATCCTTCACATCACATGCTCTAATATTGCAGCAGCTGAGTACTTACAAATTACTAATATGAACAACAATGTGCAGTTGAACCCGTATGCATATAATATTCAGATCACCAATAAACAACAAATTAATTAGACTCACAAGTTTGCCAAAACAGTTGGTTGACAGAAAAGGACAACAAATACAAATAATGTCCATATTTGACTAAGGCTACTTACAAAATTTGAATGCTCACAGTAACAACCTTCAATTGTAGACCAAGCTGATATACTATCAAACTTAAATAAACACTTATCACACTATAGCAACATTGTAACAACATTTTAGCCACATTGTAAAAAACTGGATATAAGCTGCGATCTTTTAGCACCAATGTGATTCCTGAATGAAATCACCTCAAAGTAACAAGAGGATTTTCATCCTCCAATCCCAATTGGAAGCCAAGAGGATTTTTATCTTCCAAATTCCCACATTCCAAAGGTTTTTGTCCTCTGGTGAGATGATGAACTCAAGAGCTCAAACTTCGAAAAAGAGTTTGATTTCAATAACAACAAACCATTTTCTTTGAGCAATTCTCTTTCCTTTTACAAGTTCCTCTTTTGGCCCATTTAATTTGAATTTCTATTTTCCCTCCAAAAATTCCGTCCAAAGTGTTCAAAAACACTTTTTAAATAAAATATTGCACAAGGCCTTATAATGCCCATTTAGATGGTCACTTTATTATAATAATAGTATTTCATAGTCTTTTTAACTTTACAATGTTTTAAAACAAAATTACTGGAACCAACTTAAAATATTATTATTAAACTATTTCCCTAACTTTATCCTCTTAGCACATAGGAAATAAAGAAATGCGTTCCCACTTAATTTAATTAGAAACGGGGACATGACAACCTATCCTTGAAATCATATTATTATAAAAGTCGGAGATGTAAGATTTGGCTGTGAAGGTAGCACCCTGTTGTGACCTTTTCACACATCGCCCCATTGCAAATGGGGACCCCCAGTAGTTTGCTAGTTTTTAGGGTTTTGGTCTCCACGCAACGGTTTCATGAGG